>JAPYYS010000761.1:0-68367 GCA_030522525.1 Campopleginae sp. 14b | reverse complement strand
TTCCTCGAACGAAAAGCATCGACGATAATGTACTGATAGCATAGACTCTCTTGCAGGAACAGCATAAAAACATTTATGCTACGTTAGCTGACCGGCTATTCGCGTGTCTGCTCGCGTAGCCAAATTCACTTGTCACCGTAGCAAAAATTTTGCTCCAGCGCCACGGCATTTGCTACTCCGACAAATCTGTCGTCTATTTGCATTTTTCGTTCTCGTAGCAAATATTGTTTTGCTACTATAAGGAAAATTATGCTACGGGTGCTCAAGGCTTTGCTGTTGTTACTAAAAGAAGATTAGCAAAGGATCTTTTGCTGTTACAACATCCCCATTTCTCTCCGTGTGTGAATACCTGTCAAAAATCGACTGGAACAATAACAACAAACGCTAATCGCGTGAATTGAAGATAATTCCGAGGTGGATCTAAAAGGTATTTAATTTTCATCATTCCGACCGAATTCTCAAAGAATAAGAATACAGATCCGTTGAAGAAAGTCATCTCATTTTGTATGACGATATTTGGAGGTTATTTCGCATCCGAATTAGTTCATTTTTCTCTCCTGTTGGATAATGACGTTATAAAGTGAACAATATTGTTCATTATCGGAACATCCGCTCCCGCATGATATTGAAAACACATGGTGATATCTACGTTTGCATTATTGTTATTAAGAAAACTGCAAGGTAAACATAACCTCGCCATTTTTTAGACAAGTTTTTTTCGTTGATTCGTCGAGTTTTTGATTAAAGCCGCGTATAAACCTCAATGCGACGAAATTTTAAAGTCGATAACATTATTCCGCGACGAATGTTAAAACCAGCAGAGAAAAATTTATAGCCAAATTTCAGCCCCCACATTTCGTGCTCATGGTGTTTAGATTGTCATGGGTTATTTTTCCCAAATATAATTCGTGGTTAAATCATCTATGCCTGGCTATACAGACTTTAGACTCCATGTAGCTTCTCGCTTTTCGAAAAAGCATCCTTGACATTAAAATACAATTGATTCTTGACCGGACAGGGATAAATGTTTTTACAACTGGATCTTCTGTTTCTTTGTTCGTGCGAACAATCAATCTAGCTCTGTCCGACGACGAGAAACACTCGGAACAGTAAAAACGATCAAAATGCGTCCACCGAGTTCCTCGATGGGGGAATTCCAAATCCATGGCGGTGGCGACGAGTTTGAATCGAGACAAAAGCAAATGTTTGAGCAATTGTCACAGGCTGCCAAAGATTTGAACAAATTAGAAAGTAGCGTGAGTTTGAGCGAAGCCGACATGCAAACGTTACGACATCGAGCAATCCCAATGAGGAGTCCTCGTTCGTTTATTAAAAAAAAGCGCAACGAGACGTTGCAATATTGCGGCCGGGAAAGCATATTCAAGCGTCCGGAAGGACCGGCCCCCGTCAAGGGACACAAAAGCATACCGGATCATCACAGACATCCGCACAAGTGGACTAAGTACAGCCTGGAAGATGTTCCCACCGAACAAATGTCCGATCGCAGTAACGCTCAGGCTGCGTTCTCGTTCCTACGAGAATTGAGAGCCCGAAAGAGCATGGAAAACTCAGAAGGAGAAAAAGATGCGGGGATGAGTAGCAACGACGTTGACATGGAAAACGAAGCGATACCATCGGCTCGATCTAAATCCACTGCTCATATACCATTTAGGAAAATCGCGAGAAATAGAACCAACAAGGAACCCTCTGTCGTGATAGACAAGTCGTCCGATCGACCGGTATTCCGCAACAGCAAGATCATTCTGCCCGAGTATGTCGTTGGACAAAAACAGGAAAAAGTCAAAGTTGTTAGATCTCCTGTCAAAGTCGATAGAACCAAGCAACTCAGGCTCGATCACTTGGAGGAAATTGACGAATGATCATAAGCGTATGATGCTCATTTGATTCGCATAATTCTAGACATACACAACGCCTGACTAACGATCCAAAATTCCTTTGGGGTTTTCAAGCAACTGTAGAAAAAAAAAAATTGATTAAATAATAAGCAGCTGGTTCCAATTTCGTTATTGATAGTCCTAGAGTTTTGAGGATCAACCAGTTCGAATCTTTCGTTTCCGAATTTCGACAAAATAAACTCGCAATAGATCGATTATTAGCGAACAACGGGAAGTGTATTCAGCAAATCTGGTTACTCGTAGTCGTGTCGGAGAAAGGAAACAATTATAGAAATAAAATTGAATAAATAACGATATTTAATCCATGTTAATTCTTACATTTTGACAATATTTTCCTTGTGCATCAGCCATTTTTTCACGCTTCTTTTTAGAACTTTTCCTTCGCACAACCTTCAATGATTTTTCTCGCGAGACGTAAACTCGCCGGCTATAAAAATGCGAATATGTTTTCGTCATTTTCCAGCGCCTCTCAATCGATTCCTAATCGAATTGTTTTTAGGGCATCCGATTAAAAAGTCGAATATTGCGCCCAAACAACAACCAACATTAATATTTTTAATTCCACATCAAAGTACCAAATTTGAAGTAATCAAACGCTCGGTTCGTTACAAAAATCACGTTGAAGTTTGTCCAGTCGGAATGCACGCGATTTTTATTATCTCGATCGTTCAGCAAGCATCGTTTACGAGAAATGATGAAACTTTTGAATCAACACTCGTTTTTCATTACAAAAAATGCAATAAAATCGAATATGCCAAGAAAAATTTATTTTTTCGATGCATTCCAATGGTGTCAGTTTGTATAATATGGACAAGACGCGACATGATCGAAACATCAATACATCCATCAGCACGGCGTTCACAATTTTTAATGCTAACGCTGACCACGTGCGACAAAATTCCGTTAAATAACAAAATTCAATTATTCTATTCCATTCGCACCTTGGATAAAAAGGAACATCAATCGTAGTTAAAACTCAATGGGAATAAAATTCATATCTATTGAATTTATATTAATCGATGAGTGTAAATAAAAAAAAGTCTTAACCAATATCTCGGAAACACGTGGCTCGTAGTATAAAAATGGATTCTACTATTTGGAGGTTTACATCGTCCAATAATTACCTCTTGAAGTTTCGTACTAATGTTTAACAAATATTTTCTATGATATCGATCGTTCGGGCTTATTTGACTAAAACAATAAAGAGAGTCATTCCTATGCACGATTCAAACTGCTCGATAATTATATCATTAGTTTTCAGCAATAAACATACAACTAAACAAATAGTGTCTATAAAATCAACATCGAATCGTATCTATTTGTTTTCGCTATCTATAAGTATTCGTACTACAACTTTGTGTGATAAAAGACTTTTAGACAACAACAACGATAACAGCAATAATAATATTAATAATACTAATAATCATAATTATAATAAAAGTGATGATGATGCTGATGTTGTGGTTACAACCGTTGGCACGCATTTAACGATTATGTACATTAAACTAATCAGACAAAACGCATAAAAGCCTGCAGCCTCGTTCCCACCAAAACGATAGTTTTTAAAAAACTCTCATCTCTTTCGCTATTATGGACGATTACGTTTACGTGTCAAGGAAGATTTACTATGAATTTAAAGCGGCTAAAGCCCCAGCTTTATGGCACAGATTCAAGTTCGGGGCCTGTCCCCTGCCAGCCAGATCCGGAGTTGCTTCCGATTTCGATTATTTTTATTTCGAGTTTGAGCACATCCAGAAATGTCATCCTGACAAACAATTTATTTTCTCTGTCTCTTGGTGCGTAGGGATCCAACGGAAGCAGCAACGATTCGGAGATTATACAAACTCGAATTTTGCTACTCAACGGATTGTTCAGACAAAGTGTTGTTTAACTTTATAAAATTAAATGATATATTTTTTTTTCGCGATTAAAATTTTTTTGTTTTTCTGGATAATCGTGCTCGCTTTTTTTAATGCGGTTATTACCACAATCCAATGTACTACGGACATGGACAGATTTGAAATATCGAAATACACGTTCCCCATTCCGAATGAACGGATTCGAGCAAACTAGATGACGAAATTGGCATAGAATTTTATCGATTCCCATGGTGGCTCAGTCCGTACTCCACATAATGACTTAGATATCTTGCTTGATTTTTTTTCTCACATAAAAAAAATGACGTTATCAATGCCGTCGTTATGGAGACCCTGATTCGACATCAATCAAATACACAAGCCAGAACTCGCACTATACAGTCACCTATTCGCGCGCAGGTTTTCTGACCCTGACTCACACATTCCTTTCTTCGGTTCCGCTTGTTATCCTCCCGCTCCTTTTTTCCTGGTTTCATACCCGAATTATTGCGGCAGGTATTGCCCTTGCGATTTCTCGGTGTCGTGGTGAGACGGCTCGTCGTTGGTAAATGTTGAGCCTGTGGAAAATAAAAGATTTCTCAAAGTCACGAGAAATAGGCATTAAAATTTTTTTTTTTATTTCTCGTCGCACGTGCGACTTGAATTTCTAATCAGAATTTACCGAAAATTGAATATTTCCTCCATCTAATTAATTTGACGGTGAAAAAGTAGATTTTTGGGATTTACCATAATTGGTAAAGTTTGTACACTGAAAATAAGCATTGTTAAAAAAATGTCAATATTTTGTTGATTACGGTCAACTAAATATTTTAAAATAATTTCCAAATTTCGCGTTATTTTGACAATTATTTATAACGAAACTAAATTTACGATTGGGATGACAAAAATTTACTTGCGGAAGAAAGTTTCTTCAATATTTTTGGCTGGAATGACAAAATTTTTGTGATTTAAAAAAAAAAAAAACGTTTAGTCGAACGTATCGAACAAAATATCGATTTGTTCCAACAAAATTTTCTTTTCAGTGTACTCAATTTGATTTGCGATTAGTTGATTAATCGGAAAAGATAATTAACCTCGTCGCTGGTGTTTCTTGCATCGTGACCGAGGATTCTGGTTGCGATGATGGCAGATTCGTCAGGAGATAAAATACCGCTTCGCATGGGGCCGTCGATGAATTCGCGACTGTTCATGAGAAGATATCTCACGCTGTACCAAACCTCGTCATCGAGAGCAGCTCTCTTGTTGGCCGATGTAGGTTCGAGGCCTTGTCTTCTGCACTCGGAAGCAGCCCATTTCTCGAGAGCACTAAATAAAGCGCCTTCTCGAAGGAGATTAAGTTCGTCTCTGGAAGCGAGTTCGGCGACTTCGTTGGCGCTAAGTTCCTCGAAATTTTCTTGGCGGAGAACTTCATCGGGTGCGGAGTCAATGACGTTGTGACACGCTGACAAAAGTCTCGAACAGGCGTTCGCTAGAATTCAGGATTTTTCAGAACTTTTCGCCGATGAGATATCAAGTTTTTTTTATTATTATTTATTAAGCTCCGCGTACTGACGATCGCTAATCATAAATCATATCATTAGCTCATAAGAGCAATGAAAAAATCTTACCAATGACATCGATATCGCTTCTGGGAGCGACCGATGTTTTGGGCGTTCTATTTTCATCCGACAACAATATCTGCTCCGGTACATAAAGGTTGAGACCATGATAGACGCCGAGAACCGTCGAAGCACTGAGATTCGCGGTGATGTAATCAACCGCAAGTCTGGCTAATTCGGGGCAGAGCAACTGATGAGCCACATCGAGTGTCGATCGTGCTGTCGATACTGAGTGAAAATTGAGTGGATCGCCCCGTAAATACCTGTCGATGATTCATCCAGAGAATAAGTCTTTCGCCGAATCAAAGCAATAAAGTTGCACACTTAATTCCTCCCAAGTTAAACAATCGATATAAAAATTGTACTGCGCAGCGTCGACACGCATTAGATGTCGCGCTGCTTCCTGCTCGACGCTTTACCAGACTCTTCCGTTTGGGCTACGTCAAGATTATCTTATCGAAAACATTTCCGGCTGCATTCGCGAACGATCGTTTATGTAAAATATACGAATGACTCAATGACTGCTCAGATATGTCTCGAATCGTTGAGTTTGATTGAGGGAGCAGTTTCGAGTTTCCCGAATTATTGATGATTTTTCAAAAATGCTTAAAGATCTAAAGGAATCAAATATATTCTTACGTTAGGAGATGGTCGAATGCCCGTTTGTCAACGTGCTTGAGAGGCACCATGGGCGGAGGATCACTGGCCGGTGGTGCTAAATCTCCGAGCAGCATGGCCCGAAACCATTCAGACTTTTCTGCAAACTTTTCACGCTCGATATTGTATCTCCACGTATCGCCAGGTGGACCAACCTAAGTGTCATTAAATATATTCGATGATCCACATTCGGTGGGAGTGAAAATTGAATATTTTTGGGAGTAAGAGCAAGCTGGACGAAAGACTCCAATGCAAAACTTTGCGTAGTTTTCGAAAAGTCGTCTCCGATAATAAAATTGCAGACGATAATACCGCCTTAATATTTTTATTTCATAATATCTGGCAACTATTCGTCTTTTACCTCGAGAATGACAAAGTCCTTCATGTTTCTTTCGGGCATTTGAGTTCCTTGCCAAGTCAGTGCTGAATCTTGGTTCATTCCCCTGGTTTGTGATTTATGAAAATCGCCGAGTCCTTGCTCAGGACCGGTGGTGTTATCTCGAGTTTTCCACCGCTGATTATCCCAGCAACGTTCAACTCGTCGAACTTCGTACTTAGGGCTCACCAGTGCACATGCCAAAAAATGACTCCGGCAGGCTGCAAACAAAAGTTTGTTTTCTTAAATGAAATAATGATGAAAAATGTCAGGACCATACCGCGGAATCGTGTCGAAAAATATTGGAAAAGCGAAAAATCATAATAACAATAATGATAAAATAATAATAATTGTTTTATCACTAAAATAATAAATAATTATTAATAAATGGTAATTTATTATTAAAATAATAATTTATCATTAAGATAATAATAAAACAATGGGTGAAAAATATATTCTCGATAATATATCATACTCCGACATACACTGCATTATGAACCTTCAAATATAATAAATACTAATACTATGAGACTAAAGGAATGAAAAATTGCACGAGGGCCCAGGGAAATTGAAAAATCCCCGGCAGTTACCGGCCGCTTTTTTTGGCTGTTTCGTAATGAATATTAATTGTGCGCGCTCAGGGGAAGATCACACTGGTGCATGAATAAGCGGTCACCCAACCGAGTATTGACCCCGCACGAGTTTATTTATCTGGGCGATCGCCGGAGCCAAACACCGCGCGCCCATGGCATCGCTTATTTTTATACATTTCCATCGAATTGCGTACATGATGACATGCATTTTTCGTAATGAATCAAAAAATGGCAAAATATAGTCAGCGGATCGTTTGTGGTTTTGTAAAATTGAATACGTCGCCGTCACCGGAAATTCGGAGCGGTTTTCAAACCGACTGTGAGCCTGCTCTTAACCGCCTCAATACTGCACCGCACTCCTTTCTCTTTAATCCTCATATTATGTGAAACGTTTTGATAGTGATAGAACTTGGAGATGTCAAACTTATATTAGTCGGAGTTCCCAATATATACATTATATACATGTATATATATAATCTATATATAGTCCAGGCTCGAGGACGTATATCTAAATCATACAAGGGTTTGGCAATGTTTGTTCTCGATGAGATAGCACCAACGTGGGTTTTTTTTTCTTTCCATTTTTGATGTTCTACTTCACGCGTTATAATAAATGAATCAAAGTAGTTCCTGTAGACCAGTCATGGAAGAATGTATTTGACGACACGTTTTCTCAAATAGGCAAAACGCGATGAGCTCAAAAGCCTAATTCGTTACTTCCGATATCGATCTCCATATTTAGCGATTAACAAAAAAACGAAAAGTCGCGAATAAAAACACCAAACGAATAATCGCCCGGGAAAATGTTTTCGCATCATCTTAAGTCGTCAAATTCCTTATGATTGTTCTTCACATTTGATACAAGTTCCGTGCAGAGACTCTTTCATAATAAAACGTTTCGCGATGATCTTTCAAAGCTTTGTGAACGAACTTGACATTGGCATTTCATTGAGTCTTCACCGACGAAGTTTTCACAATAAATTGATGGACGATAGTCTTAGCGTCATCGGAGGATCGAAAAAAAATACGATTCCATTGACAATAATTCCTTAACCAGGCAAACAGAACTTGACATAGGTTTTCCTTTACCCTTCCATCGATCCTGCACGTCGCAGTTTATTTGACCACGAGGTTCTTCGATAACAGTCATTTTTTACGTTTAGATGTTTTTGTTTTGTTTAATTAGCACTGCAGTTTTTTTTATCACTGTTTACGAGCCGGAATCAGCAACAGAGACATGACCACTTTTTTGGAAAACAATTGCTGGAAGCGAGTCAATAACCGACTACCCTCCGGTCCAAGCGCTCACACCGAACTGCGACCCTTGACGCGACTCCATTGAGCACTCTGCTCCGCGACTCTTTATTTTTCTTTACCCTTCGTGCTCTCTACCTCACGCTGTCGAAGACCGTGACTCAGAATTAATACGAAAGATATGTACTACCCGCAATCACATACACGCACTACCTATGCATGTGCTACGCGCAGCTCCGAGTGTACAAGCACCTAATGAATTGTTGGGACCGATAGTAACGTGTGTCGAGTGAGTAATCAGTGTTTTATGTATCTTCTTTTTTCTTGTAACTAACACCGTACACGATCATAATATTATTAATCATATCTCTATCTACACATGTTCTTCAATGTGGCGCCTAAATCGCCGGCTATGTGTATGCAGTCTGATTGCAAAATTTCGAAATATTATTGTTTTTTTTTCTAATTTTTGTCGATAATTATTTCACGCGTCTGTTGTTCGGATGTTGGACGAAAATTTGGAGACTTTTTTCAGACATTCTCTCGTGTTACTGAATCGTAAACGATTCGTGCCAACGCGTGTCGGCTTTTTGGCCAAACTTTTTTTCTCCAACATTGGAAAATTTTGTTAAAATACTTTTTCGAGATGTCCCTTTTGTGGAAATTCAATTTTTTTCTGTATGAGAGAACAGTCGAATGTATCTCTTATTTTGGTCGGAATCAATCGAAATAGATAAGAGAATAGACGAAGAAATGTCTTGAAACTTGACGGGGATGAACGATACGATCTTCGACTATCTCACGGACAGTGTTCACGATTAAGGGAGAGAGCGGTACAGTGCACACGAGAAAATCAAGGGAAGAAAATAACAATAATCGACTGTATGAGATAAATGCGCAGAGACAGAGATAATGTAAATAAATCATTAACTAAATGAGGGAAATGAAACCGATGGTCACGAAATAGTTTGACGAGACATTTTAAAATACCGAGATTTTTGAAGTGGCTTCGGCAGGCTAAAGAAAACGATTCAAACTTGTTCCAGCTCGAAACTTTGTTCCTTGAACTCTCCTCCAACGCGACGTTTTTTTTTTTCCTCACAACGTTTTTAAATACGCGAGTTTCATGCACCAACGATGTTTTATCGAATTATTTTGGTTCTTTAGTCGCATGCCACGAACACTCGCTCCTGCTTCGCTGTTCGAGCGAATGGTCAGTGCGAAGAGATTCTAAAATTGGAGCTCAAAGATCTGTGGTAAACTTGATACAACCCACGCGAGAGTTGATGCATAGCGGCGAATGTTTAAAAATCGAAAAAAATCAGGCGAATTCCGAGCACCGAAAAGCTCCAGCCCGATTCTTGCCGGCGGTTAACAACGAGACAAGAAAAAATATAAAAGTTCGTGGATTACTTTTTATGGTTTTATTTTTGGCGCGAACTCCGCTCTGCGGTCTTTCAAAATTTACACACAAAATATAATAATGTGTAGGAGAACGATGAATCATCGATGAATCGAAAAAACATCTCCATTTTCGAACTGTTTTTGGTTTCTTATTCTCAATTATCTCCATGGATTCGAACAAAGTTTTGCTTAAGATTGAAAAAATGACGCAGATCCGCCTGAATTCCGTTTACGGCTGAAGGTAACAATGAAAGAAACGTGTGAAAATGAATTGTTTAAGGAATCGCATTTGATATTATTTGCTCATGTGTCTCGAGGACGCGATCCTATACGAAGCTGAACGTTTATTAAATAAAGCGAAGAATGTCCACTTTGTGTATGGCTAATTCGATGGTAATCGCTTCACGATAAAGTGACATTGTCACTGAATCTGTATAGTCACAATGAAATAAGGTATTTCTTATTTTTATCACAGAATCACTCGGTGAATAAAAAATAATTAATTGTATCAGCCTATGGACATTATTGAATCGAATTTGAAAAAAGTTGAATGTCTTTCTTGTGCTATTTTCATTTGCAAATATTCGTGGCCCTAAAATCGTAAAAAAAAACGGAAACAAACAAAAATCCGGTGAATAATAAAATTTTATTCGTCGGCGTAATGAAACGTTGCAACTATTTTTCCAGTCCCGTATTTTCCATGCGGTTTTCCTCGATAATGCTAGACGGAGGTCGAGATCATTAGTCAACGAGTCATTGTTTCTAATATCGGAAAGAGCCAGTGCGCGGAATAACATGTACGTTAACAGGCTTGAAGCCAAGCTTGCTATACTTTTCCGTTGGAGCGGTGGGGAGCGAACGGAAAGTTTAATGTCATGAGTCCCAAGGGACCAACGTCGCGTTTAACGTCTCAAGTTATCCTGCTACTGTACGAATTCGCACTGGGTCGATCTCATTTCTCCCAGCTAGTGTGAGTTTTTTTTTTCTTCACGTGACAAAACGATCCTCGCGATGTCGTTTCCATGTGATCGTGATTGTAAAAAAATGCAGCAGGCTGTCTCGATGGAAATGATTATTCAAGAAATTCGGGAGACTCGAGACTTTTTTGAGAAAAATTGTGTTGTAGGAAAATAAACGAGAAAGCTGCACATGGCACGATCGTCGCACCAAGCCGTTTGAAAAATAATCGAAGAAAAAGTGAAGTGTGTATTGGTTTATGGAAAAACGAGACGATCCATGGAAAATCCAACGATACACACGACACACGTGCAACGAGTGTGTCGATAGCGACTGTTCCCTGATGTTATTAAATTATATGCTGAGCTCATGTCACAGGCAGCTCCGTTTACTGTGATTATTTATTAAAATTGATCGGCCACCGATGACAGAAGACACTGTTTCTGCTAACAGGTACGAGATGGCCACGAGAAAAACGCGATTGCGACAGACGAGCAGACTCGCCATTGATGAATTTCCTCTTGCAAAAGAACGAGCTAAATATATCGAGATCATTTCATGCCATTGAGTGGAACCGGCTGTCAATCGATTACGGAATTGAGTTTAAAGAATGCGAGGAACGAACATGACGAGTCAATCACTGAAGTCTATCGTGAAATTAAAATTTTCTACATTTATGAAAGAGTCCGTGTTCGTTTTCTTCCCAACCGCGGCAAACTGTCAAACACAATATTACTCTCTGCATGTAGAGTGTGCAAAAACGCAATGACTAATTCGATGGCGAACCTAATTTTATTGCCAGCTTCAATGTCTCATAAATTAATAGCGTAAGATGTCTAAATCTTTACGAGTTCTTTGCAACCTTTCGTCAAGAAAGCTCGGAGCGAAACGAGATAAAAAAAAAAGATTTATTTCAGTGCATAATGATTTTTTGTAAACAAAGAAATTAATTATGGGAGAATAATCGAAGTTTTTCTCGCTCTTCGATCCAGGTCGCTAAAACTTTTGTTTCTAGATCTTGCCGATTGTTACTATATCGGTCTTTATCTGCCTCGACTTGGCATCGCTATTTTTCGACCCATATTTTTGACAATAATATGCGACTTACTGATTTGCAGAATTCTGCGGCATTTAATATCGAAAAATCATTTATTTTTCCATTGAAAGAGTAAAAAGATTTCAAATTTAGTTGGACCGTGACGAAACGTTTTGGCTAAAATCGAAACTCGGTCTACTTTAGAACGGATTCATTTTTCGGGATCGATTCACGTTGGAGTTGATGTTAGTGGCATATTTTTCAACGATTCTCGTAAAGAGTAGTGTTCTGTATATCGTGTGGTGATTCATTGAACGAATAACTCGTTCGTTTTCCTTCTTATCTCAAGAAAAGTAAATTGAATTTGTCAAAGGACCGAGGAGCCCGACAAAAAGCATAGTTTGACGATCGTTTTTATGGAGAGATTTTAATCTTCCTTACGTTATACAGTGATATACTGAAAGTCCTCAAAAACGTATCGTAGAGCACGCAAGGCCATATCAGACTCAGTACCATAGGGCTTCCAGTATTGATCATGCGAGGTGGCGTCGACGAGTCTCCCTCACTTCTCCCTCTCTAGCATTTGCAACCCGAGCCCTCTCTTCGCTTTCCCTCAGCTCTCTTCACTCTTCCTGGCTTTCCGGAATTCGCGAATCGATACAAATACATCGCTATTGTCGTCAAGAAAATTCTTGCGGATCTTGATTTTCTGGAATTTACGAATCGATATTCTGTGACGTCGCGATTAAATGCGAAATTGGATCACCCGAGACCGGTGTAAACAAATTATTCCGACGGCTGTTGAGTTGAATTTTCTTTTTCGCTCCGTTTATCTTGGCCTATGGAAAAGTCTAATCGCAATCTCGTCGATGAAGAAAAAGGAAAAAGAGGGCTTGCCGATCCCGTGACCGTAAAAACATATAATAAATGATCCAGAGTCTTCGATTTTCAAAAGATTTTGTCAAATATTTTTCGGACATCGATATATCGGCCGAAATAAATGTCTATTAGTGCAAAATACTCGATAAATACAAGCATGTAAATCCGCGCTTGCACATTGCTTCATTACAATTTCAAATCACTGATGATCTCTCGCACGATCGGATCGCGACCTGCGAAAACGTATTGACTTATGGCGCACGAAGTCGCGTCGATTCTCCAAAAATTGTGAGAAACCCATGTGCAAATTATGTTTGTACACATCCAGCAAGCAGCGTGAAGGACAATTTTTATTTAGTCAATCTGAAATTCTTGATTAACGAAGAAATTCATTTGTAAAGGCGTAGTAAAATAAATTGGCGTGTTCCTCGTATATTTTCACTATTTGGCATCGCAAATAATGAGTAGTCAAGTTTGAATATACTAACCAAAAACCCATAATGTATTAAGAACCTAGTCCCAATTTCAATTTTTTAAATTGAATAATTAAATTCATCAGTGCGATGCGAAACATTTTACGGATACAAAAAATTTTTAAAAAATGTAAACGAGATGCGGCATAAGTTTCTATAAATCTCCTTGCTCCCACCCCCAGTTCGTGTGAATCTGGTTGGAAAGACGAAGCCTCATGGAAAATATAAGCTCGACGGCTAAATCTTTCAAGCGTTCTCCTCGAACTCGAATTTTTATTTACATTCCGACGCGCCATTTTTTATTTTTCGGAACTCGCCTCTGTTTCCTTTGGATATCGATAAAAAATAATGTTCTTGTTCAAAAAATGAGCCCATTTCGTGTGCCTTGAGCCTTGAGACGTGTGTGTTTGTCGGCTTTCGTAGGTTGATTTTGCTTTTCAATGCGACTTTATATTCGCAATGCATGACTTTTTCTTTGCAGCCTCACCTTTTTTCTTCTGATATTGGTCAAACAAAAACTGCGTAAAATTGTCACGCTTGATTCTTACGATTCATTGTATTAACTCACGATAACTATAGCGCGTTTATCGATTTTTATTTACGCGACTTTCTCACATTAGTGTATCGAGACGACGATCGTATCCGTCAAGTCGTCCGTTTTGGTGAACGAGTGAAGGTAAAAGAAACCTGCGCACTTGTAACTTAATTTTCCGTAAACGATTGTTGTTTGGAATCCATTTCGAATCACTCGATAACCAAATTCGGCTGCGTCTCGGGAGAATTTCATTTTTCATTTGTTTTTTCTTTCGTTTCAAATGACGCCTCGAAATTTGATGAAATTTTTTGACAGTTCACGAGAAAAAAGACTCGAAAATGCAAAAAAATGGAATAAAATGGCGATCTAGATTGGGCTTTTGAATAAAATTTCTCTTTTGCCAAATTCCCCATTAAAAATACTTGGGTACGAGATAATTAGCGGAAAAAATGTTGTTCCGGTGTTTTTCTCGATTGAAAATACTAAAACTCACCTCTGGGCACCAATGCGAGTAAAGCGTTTGAGTTAGTGAGCCCAAAATGGAAAGACTGAAAGACAATGTCGGAGCATGATTCGTATGAATGTCCAGAGAAAAGCCAGCACTCGTGTCTGTGTTGGTAATGTTTTGCCTGGACTCGTTGTTGAATAAACATGTTTATACGATAGTTAACGCATCGTATCGAGAAGGATAATTATCTACAAGGCTCGTAGTCATTTTGTATCGGAGGTTGCTCCCTCGCGGTATAGAATAGCGAGCGTGTTTATTTTGTTTGAACCACATGCGAACTAACAGAAGGCACAGAAAGATAACAACTGTTGATATGATGATTACTTTGAGGTAGTTGTTAAATGTTTGTTTCCGAGTGTAAGGACTGGCGGTTCGGTATGTAATAATCGTGTTGGCATATAACGAACCTCCGCATCTTGGGCTGCAATATATGGCCGTAAACATAATAAAAAAAAGATCGCGATATTGTTTCGAGATCTCAGACTACAATGCCCAGCAAACGTTTCTCCGGTGTTCCAATTATTTCCATGAAAATCGTCTTTAGACTTTAAAGGACGGAGAAGGATCGCAAAATTCACCAAAAAGAGTGAAGCCTTGTTTCTATGTCCTCATTAATTCGTAGCCTCAGTCGTGCTTTTTGCAAGTCATCGTGGGAATTGTTAAAAATTCAATTTATGTCCACGATCGATTTTGGTCACGCCTTATCATTTTTCGACCCATCATAATTTCTTAACCAATTAATATCGAAGAAGAAGGAGTTAGTTATATAAATTTTCTCTGAATTGTCAAAATCTCCATTCACTCATCGGCGGTATTTCTGAGACACTCAATTTGTATCCAAAAAGTACACAATTATGGAATCATAACGAAGCTCTAATCAAACACTCATAAATAATCTGAAGTGTATGGATAATATATGGCACTTTATACATCGCAAATGGTGTAAACGAATATTTGATTAGCGGCATAATTTAATAGAAGAAAAATTTCTTTAATTTATATGCATGCTGTTGCTATTTGCTTGCCGAAATGCGCTCGAATATCAGCCATTATTTAGGTCCCCGCATTAAATACCCACGAACTATGGCAAGAGAATTCAATATCCTGGATGGGGTGGCACACGAATAGTCATGGAAAGCAGTTGAAAAATGCAAACTCTGTCGTTTCTACTGCGAATCATTTCCACAATTTCATTCCCATTTTTTCTCAAGCAGAGACTGACATGACGAAGTTTGTTTAAAAATGTGGAGAATTCACACCGTTCAGTTCCGGATATTGATCGATGTAGATGTCTTGACCTTATATCAAACATACTTCCTCGAAGTTCATATATTTTTACGTATCTTAAGAATGCATGGCCAGAAATGACATAGAATTTTCAAAAATCGATCCCGGTGTCAACTTTGTAACGTGAGGGTGGGCGAATTACCACCATATGCTTATTTTTTTATATTGAGCTGTTTAGAGTCCCGGGGCTACAGTGTTTGTTGACGATCGCAAACCGAACAAAGTACATGCGCGCTCTTGACACTATCTGCTCGTTTGTGGTTGACAGATGGAGATTATGTCGATGGATTTACCCAACGGAACTGAACCCAAACTAAAAAGCAACTCTATGTCTCGAAAGATCAACGACCAAGTTATGAGAAGGTCCGCTGCACTGCATTCGGAGGGGATTCATAATATTTAAACAACTTGAAGAATGACGATCCATGGCAATCCACATGATTTCACCACACGTCATGTCATCACGTTGAAATGTTATAACTCAACGTGCATGTGGTTGTTGACGAAGTTGGTAAAACTTAAGTCTTGATACTAAAATGTTGATAAAACTAAAGTAAATATTCGATGAGGATTAAAATTTATGCTCATTACTGCATCACGTGATGGCAGGACAAACAATTCCGGGCTTTCGGTCAAACGAAACAAAAAATAGTTTGGACAGCAGACGAGATTCTTTTTTTTTTACCATGCAGCTGTTTTTTTTTGTTAATAGTATTAACCATCGTGGGGCTGGATCGTGTCGACATTGTAATTTTTTTTTTCTTTTCAACGAGGGATAAAAATCTGTGAGTACTGTAGATAGAATAATTTATAATAACCTTTGAAGCTTTTGAAAACTATGCCACGATGGAATTAATTTAAAAATTGAAAATTTGTGAGTAAAAAAATCCTCTTCGTTGCGTTCCAACGCATGGAAACTTGAATACCATCGGTTATTAACACTTTTCAGACTATTAGCATGATTTTCAAAGCTAGTACGAAAGCTAATTAACCACATGCACCTTTTTTATCCTTCAATGATAATTATGACGCTCATTAGTATTTTTTTCCCGATCATTGGTATGGCTCTGTCGTCTCTAAATGTAGTGTCCTCCACAATATTCCCATTGAATTTGGTATTAATACAATCGATTCGATTAATCGATTAATTAATTGCAGTTGATAAAAAATGATTGAAAATTCAATAAAAATCCTGTTTTTTTTTTTCATTTCTATATTTTCTTGCAGTCGTTCGTGTGTGTAAAATATCGTAAGCAAAATGAGAACGACATTTCCATGAAATAATACATTCCAGTTATCGTATGTCAGGCCACAAAATGTCATGAAATCTCAGCATGTTTTTACGATATGATTTCGCGAAAAATAAAATTAAACTTCGCGGGAATTCGATAGATCATGAATTAGCAATTTTGAGTGAATCGTTCGTTTATCAAAAATCAAGAAATTTTTGAACGTCTCAGGCCCAGAAATTGCAATTGTCAATGATCTACGCCAACAAAACAAAATATCGAACATTCCTTTCAAATTTACAAGTTTCCTCAGAGAATATCGGGTTTTTCCGTACGTTCATGACCGTCAAGTAGCTCTATTGTCCATATTGTCTTTTCACGTGAAGAAGCATAATCAGCAAGCGGTTGCCATCGATATTTGAAAATTACTATGAAGTTTAATGCAACAGTTTCCATGCGCATTTTTCACCGTTGTAGCTGTAATTGTCGGAGTTACGAAAAAAAAATGTTCAGGCCTCTAGTTAGAGAGAAAAAAAACGTTCCGAAAGATTTCCCATTTTTCGTTTACATCCCTCGGCTTGCACAAACGTGGAAGACAATTTCGCAGTGTGAGGCAGCCAGAAATACTCTGTTTAATTTTATTCTCAATCGCTTTCAACTTTTCACCGTTTTCTGCCGTGAAATTTTGTTTGATGGGTCTGTTGGATGTTCCTCGAGGAACATTCAACGCAATAATGAAGAAACGCGCCATTTATATTTTTAGTTGAATGAAATATCGATCGTTTACTCCGCCAGGGGACGGGACCCATCGACAGAAACAAAAAATTTAGCAGTTTGATTTTTTGCGTATATCCAAGACTTCTGTCCGACGCAATGAACGTGCATATTGTGACGGACGTCTGTGGGGCTTTTGTATCGAGTATCAGCTGTGAAAAGTGGCGGAATGTGTATCAGAAACTTCTCGAGAACAAGAATAGAGTGACCATGACCGCGATGATTTTTTTTCTATTAATAATAACGAGATATATTTTTTTTTAATTTAAAATTTAAAAATTACAACAACAAAAAACGCAGATTTGTAAATAAATTTCCGGTACTTTCGATCTTTTTTTTCTCATCTATTATTTTTCCAACGCCAGGAAGAAAATCATAATTAGCATTTACCAGAAAGTTTGTTTCCTGATTTTAATTTTACGTTGCGGATATTTTCGATGAGTTATTATTGAGGTTCGCGCAGTTGCCGGTCAATATATACTGATTAGTCGACAAACTGTCAACCATCATGATACCATACGCCATGAAAACATGAATGAACATTCGTTAAAAAATTATGCACTGGCGATTGTGTAAATGAAAAATTACCTTGGAGCGTGGTCGAATGTTTGCTTGTTCCTCGTGTAA
This sequence comes from Campopleginae sp. 14b, assembly GCA_030522525.1. Classification (NCBI taxonomy): domain Eukaryota; kingdom Metazoa; phylum Arthropoda; class Insecta; order Hymenoptera; family Ichneumonidae; species Campopleginae sp. 14b. The sequence goes on along the minus strand of JAPYYS010000761.1, from coordinate 50,387 downwards.
TCGCTGTTATCTATTGATCTACAATTTTATTGACTATCCTGAGACACACACCTCAAATCACAATCACATTGCTCACTCTCGTCACTAATGATTTATAATCCTCGTTGCACTTGTTCGATTGACAGTAAAACAGGTTCCGCTCTGAGACACGTTGCTCATAATGAGCAGGTGAACGTGTCCGACGAGCAACGAAATTAATTGGTATCGCTGACAAAGTTAAAATGCAATATGTAAACATAAAAATCTTCAAGTTTGTAAGGACTTTGGGGAAAAGAATAATGCGATCGAGGAGATACTACGAAAAATAATTTGGTCCTTCTTGAGGAAGGAAGAGGGGCGTGTTCCGTGATCGGTGAACGGAGCCCCAATGAATATTATTCGCGAGAACGCGGAGGAACCTGCCAGCTACACACGCGCCCCCGCGGACCGTTCATCGCATTGACGCTATGTTTAGAGCTATCGCTAGACTTGCGCAACTACGCGCGCAGACGCCTCGCACTTTTTCAGCTCTTCCTTCTACCTTTTTATTTTCTTTTTTTTTTTATTATTCTCACTTCCGAAATTCTTCGCCTCTGAAAATCGCATTCTGTGATGAAATTCCATTCTCACGACGATAAGCTCGTTTTTATGGATCAACTCAATAACACTGAGACTCTCATTTTTCATGAGACCTGGCGAATAAATTCATGGCGGGAGGCAGCGTGGAATTTTTCATCTTACTACATGAAAAAAAAAAAATTATTGTCGATCAAATATTTTGTTTATTTTTACTATGTGAGAGTACGTCGACGTCCCCTCATTTTTCTACCTCCAAATACTTGGCTCTGAGCCACCAGCCTCATCTTTTCTTTTCATTTCGCGATTCAGACCCGAAAATAAGTTATTCAAATTTTTCATCGAATTTTCTTTCACGCGAACGAATTCGACTATGGAATCGACTAATCAGAATTTTGAGTTTGAGAACAAAAATTAAATCACGTACGAGCCAATTTAGTTTTTTTCTCATAATTTTGAAATTAATGATCGAAACATTATAAAAATCGATACTTTTCAGATCAATGGTCCGGACGCTATGAAATATTGTCGTATTCGCTTATCGCTTTTCAATAATACATTAGAGATTTGCATGTTGTCTCTTCGTTATCGCGTGTGGCTCGCAACAATGTCTGAAGTACAGTTGTTGCTCCGGAATTCTTTGTAAACGAAAGATCCTATTTTCATGATATTCTTCATTGCCATCGTAAATCCTTTGACAGCCAATCGGTGTTATGGGAATTAATGACTTTCTGTAACGATATTTTAGCTAAAATAGTCGCACGTCCACTCGAGTGGCCCACCGTACGGACTACCTCAATGAATGCTTGGCATTGACTCCAGCACAAAACGACGAGAGGGCTCGAAGCTTATTTAAATGAAAAGTTTAGGCCGTGCACGACAAAAGTCCGTCGGACCTGGCTATCGCTTTCTCGGAGACGTGCACGAACACAGAAATATCAGGAACGACGTGGAACAGAAAAAGGGTGAGGATTCATCGAATAGTCGGACCTGCAGATAAAAAATAAATTGGCTGAATGGTTAGGCTCGAAAAACGAGTGATAAATCGAAACTTCGAATTTGGCACAAGCTCTCGCATCGTTCCTCTGAACTTGGAGCAGGATAAAAACACTTGAACTTTATCCGTTGTGCGATGATCGATAATTCGAGATTCCTAGAGTCTCAATGAATATTCTTTGCATTATTTAATTAGCGAATCAATTGTTACTCCAAAAATGGACTATGCTATTTGCTACGTTTGGAGCCTCGCGATACTCTCGTTCGCGAGGTCACTGCACCAACGTATTACTCCAACAGCGACGATACAGTCGCAGGAGTATAACACTCAACTCCCTGTTTCTGCATCGCCAGGCATACATACGAAGTAGCTAGGTTTACTCATGATTCTGTTATCCGTTGCCGAAGCGTTGACATTTTTCTGCTCCAAACCACTCGAGAGCACAAATATATGTGCGTGCTTTTTTTTGCTATACGAAGATTCCGTAAAAGCATGTTCGAGGCACGTTTCGAAGTCTCATCTGAGTTGAAAAAAAAAAACAATCGCATTTCGTTGTTACGGGTGAGCATTTTTAAAGGCTCCGAGTATTGTTTTGACTACAGCCGTCACAAGATTCGTTTTTTTTTTTCCCTGGCACTCGTCGTTGAGCTGCGATGTTTGCATTAACAATATTCCTTCGATTTTTTGGCTAGAAATACGAAAACAAGATTTTGGTGTTATTCTAAGAAGCTTCGGGATCTCCCAGGAGCTTTTTCCCCCTCGATAAGTTTTCACGTAAAGGCCAAGGGGAAAAAAGAAGGAAAATGCCACGAAGTTCGATTCTTCGCACATACCGAACCTTGATTACGTTCCGGTGATTTAATGGGAAGTCAAACTATAAATTTCCAACAGATTGACAATGAGGCGAAAATGTCACAACGGTTGAAACAATTTTGTTTTCAATTCGACGATGTCACAATAAATATATCACGTTCACGAGACATGAGAAAGAGTCGCATCAATTCAGACTCTTCCACATCGATTTCCATACGTCTAACCACTGTGTTAGAAATTTTCTTCGCGAGAACGGACATAAAAAAAGAAAATCACCAAAATCTATTTCGATCGACTCTGTTTTGATTTCGTTAATCGATGATTATGATTTTTCCGGTTATAAAGAAATGCGTGTCATTGAGTTGAATCCTTGAGGGAAACGTGAGCGACGACAAAAAAGTATTTCGGAGTCAAAATGTATAATCGTTTCGATAAAAGTATTAGAAAGATTCGAATCCCCGATAATTTAGTACCGACGTTTTTTAATAGTTCAGTAAACAACGAGCCTAGACGAATGCATGGCTCAATCTTGCGAAGAAAACTCGTAAATATTTACAAGAGTCTAAGATGTATAACGTTGCTACATTTCCTGTGTTTACGCAGACCGGATCGATCGTGTTCCCGGGCTCTCTTGAATACCCTTGGAAAACTATATACGTTGAGACGAAAGAATTCTTCGTATATGTTATGTAACAAAATCCACCCCATTTGAAACCCCGACCGGAACGGTCAGGAACGGTTAGGGCGAACCCTTAACCGTCCCTCTGCCACGCGTATCTCTACGCACACACGCGTGTGCATGTGTGTATGCCAAGACCTCGCGTATTTTGGAACTCTATTGGGCTCAAGGCCGCCTCGTGTTAACCTACATTTCGAATGGACCTTTGCCTGTATATATATATATATGTTCTGGTGAACTTCCAATGCTGGAGGGATTTTTGGATTCTTCATTATTTCTTGATGATTTTTCTTCATCAGGTGAGATATTTATCAGCTGCTTTATTATTTTTATAGCGAATTCAACCATTTTTTTTTCTTTCTTCAAAAATTCGTGATGTTTTTTCATTCAAACTATATTTGAAACCAACGGAGCTATTTGTTTTTTTTTTGTTCATTCCAGTCGACCGGAAATTCGTGAAAATGAGAGACAATTTTTTTTTATTGATTAAACACAAATGCTGACGAATTTTCGCACAAAAGCCAATTGGTACAGCGGGATGTTGGAAAGATAAAAGAATCTCCCCTAAATTGATGTGCGGTCGTCGCCACTCGTGTAACCATAGAGACTCGGATATTGCGTCGCATATTTTGTCTGACCTCACACGTTAAAAACTACGGACAATCATTCACTTTTTTCTTGAGTCATCAACCGTACGTGCGCTTAGGGAATAATTTGTATCCGTAAACATGCTAGGACGTCAATTAGTTGTGTACTAATAAAAAAAAAAACATGCGAAGTTTCCACAATTTGCAAATTGTCCAGAGATTTTTAAGTTTATGCAAATTTTTTTTTTCTTTTACACTCCGATGGTAAAATAATTATCAACGTGCGATTTTTAAGTTGATAACTAATTTGTACACTTTTTATTCAGAGATCTAATTACTAATCACAGTAATTCACACAAATGCTTAGTGGTCGTATGTCAATTTTCGAAATACAATCAATCAATGGTTCGGTTTTTTTAGATGCTCGATTTGCACGATCCACAGCAAGTTTTAGGATTTTTAGATTTTATCAATAATGAAGAATCTTTTATAGAAAATTTTTAATTCTCAATAGAAAAGGAGTTTCGTAACTGTGAATCACTTGGAAGTTTTATACACTTTGTATGGTAAGAATAATGTGCCCTTGGGGGGGATTGTCATGCAAGGAAGGAGAGTATCGATCCTTGCCAAGGAATAACGAAGGACAACATCGAGGGGAGAAGGACCGGAGGAGAAAAGTAGGTCAAGCTAGTACATCTCGGAACCCCACAGTCCGGCCTCAACTTTTGTCAAGTAGCAGATCGAACTATCGCGTCACAAGATAATACCTCGAGAAAAAAAACAAACAAACACATAGTCTCCCCCTATGTAGGGCACCAAGAAAATACTTCGTCAGGGTCTTCCAATTTCAGTCGTTATTGAGCGACTTAATAATACATCGCATCGTAATTCGTCCTTACAAGTAACTGCGATCACTTATATTTGAATAGAAGACGAGAATGATTTATAAATTCTGGAAAAAACGCTCGCCGAAGGTTAAGCTTTTGTCAAAAAGAGTCCAAAATTCCTTTCCCTTCAAATAATAATTGCAAGACCGTTGAAATACTTGCGAAAAAATCACGAACCGAAAAAGTGCAGTCAGACTTCAGGGACAGTAATTGAGCCAAATGTCTTAATTGAAAAGCACATTATGCTTCGAGTTTACGCTCCGATCGAAGTCGCGTCTTGCGCCTAAAAACTTGGCATTACAAATGATGCATGGGAGGGAATAAACGTCTGATGTTTCCTAACAAATGGAGATGAATGGACCAGATTGTTCGACTCCTCGAGTTGCAGACAAGTCTCGATTAGGCTGACAATCACGATTGATCCACCAATACTGCTTTCGACGTTCCCATATATGGATCATTACTATCCTGTCATCAATAGTCCTCACGATTCAACGCACTCGACTGTTGAAATGAAAATTTTCTATTCTTTCAATTATTTAAGCACTTGGACTATCAAGTGAACTCTTCTCTGTTCTATCGCTTACTGATTCTTCGGAATATTAGTACGAATATTTGTCTTTTATCAAAAATTTCGAATTTTCTGAAGAAAAACTTTCTTGCGAAGAGTTTTTTTAAGCTTCTGCCACGTGAACGATTCTTAGGGGAGGAAAATACCATTCTAATTATATTTTATTTTATCAATTGTTCGGGCTCTGGATTAATCATACATTAGACTTGCTCTGTGGAGTCCACAGTCAAAAAAATATAAAAATACAACAAAAGTATTGAAATGTTATTGATTTTTGATTGAAATTGTATTCTGATTTGTTCCATTTTCGATTCTTTTGACAGAGATTTGGAAATCAGAAAGGACAACCTTTTGTGGCCTCTCAAATGTATCGTGCATTTTTTTTGTTTTTTTATTCATATCCTTACCATCGTATTTTCTCCATCGCATAAATCGAGCTCGTTTAACTTTCATTATTGTTTTTGCTGCACATTCAGTCAGCAATGAAACTCTCATCAGAATTAACTCATCGACGAAATCAGCAAAGTTGTGACACACCGAAAAAGTACGACAACGTAAAATTTCAGATTCAAGGTTCATGCACACTATTTTAATTGAATATTTAGGTAATCCTCTTGCAAACCCGACTTTAGTATGTAACGAGAAAACTTATGAACTTGAACGAGGCGGAACAATGGCCGAATTGAATTCACTTTGAAACGTATTCGCGGTTTTAAGTGCAACGAGTAAAGATCGCCGAAGACGAATGTCAGAAATCGATGCATCGAGGATTAACCGAGCCGAGTACGAAAGATTTCAATCGTCAACTGATATTCTATTCAAAATCCGTTGTGGATTTTGTTCTCTCTTTTTCTCGTACATAAGCCTCGAGCTATCGGTGATCCACCGAGGTCGATCGTGCGATCGATTGTTCGGTCCTTGCTCCGCAATGCACGTAAAAACAAGTTGGATTTTTCACAAAAAATTGAATGAGTTGGAGTTAACAATAAAAATAATGGATCGCGTCGTACGTGCGTACATAATATTGTCAGAGCCGTGTGGCCTTTCCCTCCGTTCAGTATATCGATTTTCAATTTAAATGTAACGCAGTCCCGACGGATCAATCGATCATGCGCAGTATTGTCCTTTGGTTATGTAGCATGCAGCATACAGTCACGTCGAACCTCCTCGTACGCAAAATCAAACATCCATCAATACTGATTCAACGATCCAAACAAATTTCAAGAGCAAATTTAAAAAAAGCGACTAAAACATCGACTGTCGGGTCCTTCTGCTTCCTTTTTTTTTTGCAAATGTCTTTGGAATTCAAATTTCCATTTTTGTCCCTGTTTCACGGTTGCCATGATTTTCCTACACATATGTTGTTCGTGTTATACGAAAAAAATCGAACGTCGTTCTAATCTGTACATTTTGGGGCAATCCTTGCAACCGTAGTAAAGTAAAAATATCGAAAATCGAAGTTTTGGCACGGCCAAGAGCTAAGCTCCATGTTTTCTCATTTTTTTTCCATTTTCAAATTCTTGACGCAAGTTTCGATATTGTAGCTCATCGTTGCCTTAACCTTCACCATCTTTCGAGACGATTTTTCAAACTTTCGGATGGTAAAATATTCTTCAATTTTGTTCATGCACATCTGGAGTCATTTTCCATAGGAAATTTTGAATCGTCGGACCAGCAAGTCCGCACAACGTGTCACGGTCCAGCACGAGACGATTTATAAACTTTTATTTTCTCTTGACCTTTCTTTTTGTTAAGAAACTGCGATCGTGAAGGGAATACCTTAAGTGCTTAGGTTTGTACGTACGAAGAGAAGGTAAACGACATGAGGCCAATGGAATGGAAAAAGGATTCTGTAAAAATACGCTGGTAAATGGGAGATGGACCGAATAAAGAAAAAAGACATGATTTCCTAACGACCGTACAGCCGTAAAATAAACGAGATATAAAAGATTTATTAATACAACATTTTTCATGTACACAGCGCTGGAAAATCCAGCATTCGAGTTTTTCTGATTTGAATGTTTGCAGAAACATATTTAACTCATTTCTGACCAAGTTTCGGGTTATGAAATTCTTGCGATTGTCCCGAACTCGTAGGAAAGCCGATGCTTGGCTACATCTACGGTGTTATGGGGTTTGGACTTTTTTTTATATTGAGAAAACACGCCCCGTTCGAAGCGTTGTTTTGCCCACTGAGCACGACACACGCCAAACCATTGACGGCCATACTTTCCCACAATTTTCCAAACCAATTATCCAACGATTTACAATTCTTTGCCATTTTCTCTTCATTCTCTCCATCGATCTTTGCCATCCTCACATGGCAAAATGTTAAAGCGTGCTCCATTGCGATCTCACAGGTTCGCTTCACCGTTTGCTTGTTATTTTCTGTCATCACGAGACGGAGCTGAATAAGAAGAAGAAGAAGAAGATAAAATCATAACTTCAATTCAATTTACAATTCTGAGAGCTAAAACAAATTTGACCGAACTTCGTAATGTTTTTTTTTTTTTTTCAAACTGAGCCCTTTTTTTGACTATTCCTTTACCTCGTTTCGGAGATTATTCAAGCGTTTCGGTCGATAAAACGTGTAGGAATGAGTTTATAGGAAAAAATCATATGAAGCGAAGAAAAAACGTAATTACCTGATCTTTCTGGTCGAAATTTTGATCATCCATAATACTGAGCGAGGAATCTTTCAAGTATTTTGAGTATTCGTTCATAATTTCATTATTCGCGACGATGGCAGCGGTTTTTTCTTCTCGCGTGACGTGCTTGAAGATCGAAACTCCAAAATTGAAGCGTTCAGCTTTAGCTTTCTCCTTGTCTTCTTTTCGTCGATCGATTTTCGTTTGTGCAGCGTCAATGTTTTTCTGGCATGTGAGAACGGCGTCTCCGAAATCTACGCTGTTTGCTAATTTGAGTTTGGCCAGTTTTAACGACGTTTGCGAGTCCTCGGTCGAGCAATGCCCTGCTTTTCCCCCAGACTGGATCTTCTCGTTCAAAAATTCATGCGCCAAAATTTTTAATTTTGTCTTGCGATACCTGGCCGAAGAAAAAAATGTTTAGTCAATCAAAATTCTCATCTTTTTCTCGAGCTCTTAGCGTCTCGTGAAAAACACAAAATTTACCTGTCACCGGACAAATTGAATATGACGGAAGTGTCGATTATGTATGGATGCATCATTTTGAGACTGTGGAGATCAGAATTCAAACTCTGGCCGACGAGGATCGCATCGGGAGGCAATAATTGCCGTAATTTGAGCTGAACATCTTCTAACCTCGTAGTAACACCCTCGAGCTTTTCTTTTGTAATACCGCTGAATCGTGTGAGGTAATCGACGATGCCATTCTCAGGCTTGACAAAACTGTCGTAAACGATCTGTTAAAAACCAACAAACAGGCAATTTAATTCCTGAAACGACGATAAAGAGATTTTTTCAGACCGTAAAATAATAAATTTCAATATTTTCTCGACAGTTTTTATAATTATTCTGCGTAGGCGGAGATTTAAAAAATTCTAGTCAGCGGTTTCGAATTTTTTGAAAAAAAAAAAAAAAATACAGAAACGATGAGTCAGGGTCAATTTGGAGAAACCCACTTGCATATTTTCGTCGACCAAAGATATCCTTGTGAGTTCGAGGAGCCCCGTGGTGGTTCGACACATTTCACAATCCAGACCGAACATCGGAGATTTAGCGGACGCTTCGACGTATTCGTCTTTGGTGAGAACGTAATCGCTGTATTTTTTGGCGAGTACACCCTGGAGCGGGAGAGGATAATTTTCCTCTACCAGTTGCCACGGCGAGAGTAACAATTGAGTTCTCGGAAATTTGTCCGTCGGTGGTAGGAAAATAAGTTCTTGCCTGGTTGATTCTCTGTCGCCTTCCGTAACCGCCGAGCGCATTGGGAAGACACTTTTCAATAACCTCACGATATCTCCGGTGCTTTGCATCGCCGCGTCTAACGAGCCGTAACCTGTCACGACCGGAATCATCAAAAAACGAACGCGACAAAATTATTTACCGGTAGAAAGAAAAAAATTATGGCACCGGAAGGGGAAGAAACTAATTCTAATATAATTACGAAAACTCGTGATTGAGCTTAAGTAATTGGATGATGATTCTCACGTTTTATCAACCCATCGCACTGGGATCCTGTGAGGGGAACTGTCGCGATCTCTTCGATCACCGAGCCTCCGTACGACGTCGGTGTAACCATCTCGACACGAAAATCCAATTTCGACGTAACATTCGTAAACATTGACTCGTGTGATAAATAATCGTATATTGAAAAACCCTCGACGACCAGAACTACCGTATGCGAAACCTATAAGAACGCGAAAATCGATGTGAATTTGTGAAAATAAATAAAAAAATCATTTTCTGAGCGTTTGAAGTCGTTGCGCCGCCATACCTTATTGAACTTTTCTAAATGGCACCATCTCGCAGGCAAGTATGGCGAGAAGTGTCCGAGGAGTGAGTACATCAACAAGTGTTGTACATCTCTAAGAAATATTGGGATACGATCAGCCTCGGAAACGATAGCCAAGCTGGCACTTTCCCCGAAGCCTTTCAACCGGAATCTCGGGATTGCTCGCAACTTTTGTTTCCGTTCTCTTAATTCTTCTTTCAGCTTTGCATACTCTTCTCCATGGAGCCTATGGATTGAGAGAAAATAATGTTTCGGCTTTTCCTTGTTCCTTGTTCCTTAAAACTTTCAATGAAAATTGTGACGCGTACCGAGGTTTTTTTGTGGCTAATGATCCTGCCGTTTCACTGTTTTCCGGCTTTCCGTTCTCCATCACACTCGCCGGTTTAGATTTATCCGAAATAGCTGTGCAGACTCTTTTTCTGCATGTCGCATCGTCGCTCAAAATCTCTGGTGAGCCTCCGTGTCCTTCGTCCCTCCCAACCTCGTTCGAACTCTCTGCATCGAATCCCTTTGCCATCCTTTCCTTCTCGTTCAATTTTGTTATTTCTATCAACGCCGCCATCTTCTTCCGCTTCCTTTCCATTCTCTGTTGCTGCTTGCCTTTAAGAATCTTCATACTTTTGCATTCCTTTGGTATGCTACGATATTAGGGTCTGCAGCATCTAATACCTGGAAAATTATAAAAACACAGGGGCGTTAGTTCAATCAATGCAATCATTGCGACCTCCAAATCCTTCCGCCGTCGATTATGTCCCTCTGCTATTATCAATGGACAATTGTTTGATGGGAGAATGGAGCAATTTTGGAAATTAGTGAACAAGAAAATAGAAGTATTCTTTTTTGATATATTTTTGAACTATGCGGTCAGCATTTATTTTCCTTTCCTATGAACTTTCTAAGAATCGTCGAAATATGGAATCTTAGGAGAGAAAGAATTTCATTTTAATTCTGCATGTGGTCAAACATGAAAATTCACTTTTGCTTTCATTGATTTCTGACAAATGTTCTTTTTTTTTGTAACATTGCAATTGCTCAGCAGTAGCATGGAGATGGAAAAATAAAATTATTTAGATATAGAAAGGATTTCTATCAAATCAATCAAATCGAAAAGATTTTATACATTTTTTTTCAAACAACTATAAAATGTTAAGAATTTTGAACTCACTTTTTGTTGTTTTTACAAACTTTATGAATCGAACGAAGCTACGTGACAATATAGATTAATGTATTTTTGAAAATAACTGGTACATGATGATAAGCCATGAAGGAAAGGAGGAGGAAAACGATAAATTTGTAAGCGCACATGTCAATAACGTTTGATTACCATTCTCGAACCGTTGAGGTTATGGTTCGGCAATCCTGTTATTCTTCGACTTTGCAGAGCTACTAAGCTATCTCGATGTGTTGAAAATATCGAAAATCTTCGGCCGAACTGGCAATATATCTGCTGTACAATTGATATAGCGAAAGAGAAATTATTTGTTAGCTAATGTACTGAGTGTTTTTGGCTACCGCATTTCTATTTCTTTTTTTCGTAGCTTCTCTTCTTATTGCATTTACGAACGCGAGAAGAATCGTGGAGAGAAATTCATAGCTCGGCGCTACTTGCAATGCGATGGATAAACTCTTGCGCGGGAAATTTGAACTAATTAGAATTATAAAAAAATTTCTCACAGAAATTCTTCGATCTTTGGGAATTCAATACGTGACGAAGTTTGTCTAAAGAATTGGATCATTGAAATAATTCATGGAACTCGATATCAGGAGGTGATTATTACGTAAACTCCAAAATTCTTAATAAACATTTGTGCATGCATCATTTTTGCATAATTCGCTATTGTTTTTCTCTTTCGTATCTTGAACACAAAAAAAATTCATAAAAATCGTAAATATTCAATTTTTCTTTTTTTTTGCGGCAATACGTTCGATGCAGCAAAAAAATTTGTTGTCACTACATTAACAAAGAAAATTTGTAGCAGTAGCACGGCGTACGCTGTCGCAACGCAAAATTTTCTCTCCGTGCAGGGAATTTAATGCCCTTTAACGGTAAAAGTTTCGATCTGGACCTGTAAAGAACGAGATTCAGAGGCCATGTTAAAAAATACCCTCATGAATATTTATATAATTTTTGTGGCAAATGGTTAGTTTCGTCGAGATGCTTGGATATGTAGCGGACTCGGTGAAAGTGAGAACGAGCAACAAAAAGATCGCTCATCCATGTATACGCGAGTCAGCACATTATTGAGGCGACGAGACCACAGCGACGATATGGGTGTGATCGACAGATTTCAGCTCAAATATATTCATGAGGATTCTATTCATATTTGTACCAGGAAACCTCAACAGGCACATATGCCTTCGCTTACTCTTATTTTTCTTCACATACTTTTTCTCAAGGAAATAAGCAACGTTATATTACAAGCACCGTTCGCTCCTTATAACGGGCCCCCGTAAAATGTAACTCTCCTCCATATTAACAAATGACAGCTAGCCAAGGTTCCGAAGAAAAAGCTTCAAATAATAATGTACGAACATCTAACAACATTATTATCCCTAATTATTGTCAATTATTATTTTTATTTGTATACTTATCAATACTCTTATTTTTTAATCGACCAATGTCTACACGATTTTTTGAACATCTTAGCAACAATCATAGTGACGTCTCTGAATATTAATTTTGCCAAAAAAAAATTCAAATACCCTCGACTTGGATTTTCTTCTCAGGATTTCTCAAAATTTGACGAATTCGTCGTCGACCTGATGCAGATTTTTACAGGAAATCAACGAAAACTTATTTTTTTCTTTATTCAACGGTAATACATTTTCCAAGGTTCATATTTTTTGCACGAATTTGTCCCTCCGATTTATTTCTCTCACGTCGACCCGTTACCGCGGTTTTATAAATTCCGTTTCTTTACGATAAATTTTATCCTGAAGTCCGAAATGATAATCGCGAATATTCGAAATAAATGCCGAAACCGATGCATTCGCGGAGAAGGAACAATAAAATTAGTTGGCCGTATTGAGGGACGTGCGTCGCTTTTGCAACCTCGCGGTATGTATGATCGTGATTTCCTGACTGTCGTACAGTCTATCTATAAAGTAATCAGACATTTTGTCAATGTTTTTACTTTCCTCCCGAATGGTATAGTTGCGGAATAATCAGCGGCGTTTCTTCATTCAGGAACTCGTCGATTATTGCGCGATTTCGAGGATTGTGTATGTTGTTGCATTTGCATAACTCATTCGACACGAAGAAAATATTAAGAATGCACTTAACTTGTGCACTTGCAACATTTAAAAATAATATTTGACGCAATTATTCGGGAGCTCTGGCTCAAGTTATCGGCAATAGTACACAGTAAAATTAAATCTGCTACATACTTTTACTATTTAATGCGGACAAACGATGCGAATCGGAGCGTGCGTATAATTTGGAAAAATGCAATAATCAATGGAATCTTCGGAGTATAATTCGACGATATTCCAGACTTGACGAGAAATCGATTTATGCTAATTGAAATATTGACGAAAACGAAAAGGATTCGATCGGTTTAAGAGTCGCGTGCATTCGACCAGACTATTTTTATGAATCGTCGTTGCCAATGAGACTTGCTCGATCTTTATGGAGATTCGAAAAGCTGTGGCATTGGATATATATGTTAACATCATTTTTTTCATCATCTCTGCGAACTGCTTTTGTGCATGTACGGTCACTGCATCAGCGCAGCATCAAACTACAAGAAAGTAGTTTAAATAATTATTGCGTGCATGTAATAGCGACTGGCAGTATGAAAAATATGTCTTGCGATTAAACAAGTGAGCTAGGTTTCTACGTGCTTAATTACCCTATCATTTCTCATCAAGGCGATACATTGCGCGGTCTCTTCGACGACCGATACGTAACGAACGTCCGTCGTTTTTCGAAATATTTTTTTTTTTCTTGTTTTTTAACTCTCGAAAAAATAATTTGTGCGTTGGAAAAAGTTCGATACGAATACGAGAACATATCGAAAGAATCCTTGACGTATGTGAACATTTTATTAATTCGTCTTATTCTAAGGCTCTCGACACGTTATTGCTCATTAATTAAAAATCCACCAAGAGCAGGGTCAGGCAAGTAAAAATACTATTTCAAGCCAGAGATCAGCTGATGAATAAGTTTTTGTATTAGGGAAAGCCGTGCTCGGATAGCATGAAATCGAGGTATAGACTGCACCGCTGCAATTTGTGAAAATAAATAAAAATAGACAAGTTTCTCACGTTAAATCTATCTGACACTTTCACTGCGAATCAGTCAGCCAGCAGAACTCCGATATTTAACTGTTTTTCTCGATTCTCTTTTGTCAATTCGGTACAAACGTGCGGGTAAGACCAAACAGTAGGTCGTTATTCGCGATTGATTCAAAAGAGTTAAGCTTCTTTCATTAAAACGCCAAAGTTGTGTATACAATTTTTCCTCGAAAAGAATGAAGAAAATTACAATTTTATAAGAATGAAGACCAAAAGACGTGTTGCAGGAACTCGCAATCACAAATACTCCGCACGTTTCATCTGTCCCCAATTTGGACAACTGCGAAATAAGTATCGAGCAAATATTAGCCGATGAATAAAACACGCACGGACAATTATTTCCAGAACAAAAGAATTTTGTGTTCGACGTCAAAAAATGTTGTTTTTCACAAAATTTATGCTTTTTGTATCGAATCGACGATATAAAAGTGACCCAGTCCGAAAATAGGAGCACAATATGTTCGTTGAAAACTTTCGCAACCGTAACTGTCGAAGGTTCCTGATTCCAGCACGGTCCAGCAAAGGCCGTACGAAAGAAGTGGATCTCGATCAGACGTTGTCAAATATGAAGGTTGATTGGCCATTGCTCGGTTTCGATTAGTCATGAGGCTATTAGCTCATGCTCTACCCATTGTCAGAGGAAAATTCTAATCATCGTGATCATTATGCAAATAAACTAAATGCTGAAAAGTATGCATTTTTGTTTTTGTATTCATTTCATGTATTTTCTTGTATGGAAATCATTGTCTGTACAGCTGCAGCGGTTACGGTTCGACTTGATTTTCATTCCGGTACATACATTTTTTTTTCAACGTTTCTTTCGTAAATAAATTTACCTCTCATTACGAAATCGATCCTGTTTCTTTAAAGTTCTCCCAAAAATCTCAATAAAATCGAAAATTATTTCGCGTTGGCTCATATGTGAGAGTGAGTCTTGTTTAAGGACTCGAATGGGAAATTCATGACTGCATGTGAGTTTCGACGAAATTTAATGGAAAATGTAGTCATTTTTTTTTTTTTTAAACCGAAAATTATTTCGTACGTGTAACCCCGTTCGGCCAGACGTTTTTTCTTGAGGTCTAGAATTTAATCTTGATCGTTTATAACACGCAGCACCTGTGAAAGCATCATTCTGGAGTTTTACTGCGCGCACTCATACGCTCACACGTAGTTGTACTGGCACCCATACGCATTCGTGGACTTGGAAACTGTTTGCGAGCGTATTTTATTTTCCAAGTTTCACAATACATGCGGAAAAAAAAAGAAAACTTGTTGGTGGGAACAGCAACGTTTGAATTGTGGAGACGAAGCTCGTTCGATGTTTTGCGTTTATATTTTTCGCTGCAGGGAAACTGGATATTTTGGAAATGACACATCAGGGCGACGTTTTTGGCGATTTCAGTTCGAATCCTCAGATTATTCTCAATAATCCAACAACTCGCTCAAATCAATGCGTTGGTCTAAAGCTCGACAACGCTTTACGCTGCAAGAGAGAGGGAGACAGAGCGAGAGAGAGAGAGAGAGAGAGAGAGAGAGAGAGAGAGAGAGAGAGTGAGGAGGAGAGTAAGTCACAGTTATGTGCAGCTGGTATGGGATTGAGAAGAAAGAAATCAAGGATAAGTATACATCGTTCCGAAGTCGTAGCAAAGCTTAGAAAGTCGAATTACTGGCGGTGCAAGATTGCACCTCACGTCTTTTGCAGCAGCCACGAAGATAATAATGAGAAAATACATTTGGAGAACGAGAGAATGAAGAGAACACGGGTAGACAAACGGTCGGTGGATTCGTCGAAAGTGGGCCCCTCTATAGCAGAAGGATACGTTAGTGGGAGGACCAGGCCCCACTCAGCTTGTCCGAGTTAGCGCCAACTGGCGAGTTCTCCGTTCCCGTAACATTCACTGCTCGTTCGATCACCGAGCAATATACTGCGGGGCAACAGCTAAAGATTCTTCAAAGTTATTTTTTTTTTTCCCCATACGAAAAAAAAATACTTTCCAGAGCTCGGAAAAGCTCTCGTTTACTTTAACGTTCAGTTTTCATAGTTCCTATTTTTCTTATTCCGCCTAAATCTCTCGCTAACCGCAAACAAGAACATTTGTTGCCGAGCTTGATACACCGCGACGGAAAAAAAAATACTGGCTGACATGGAAAAGGATCAGCTCGATTCACTGGCCACCGTTGCCGTAGGCTCGGAAAAAATGCCACCTCCCCACAGCCATTACGCGGCCAGCGATGTCTATTCCGCCTCGGAATCACCACCGGTAAGGGAAAAAAAAACATTTATAAAATCTCTATTTGCGTCCGTGAAAAAAAACAAAATTGTATTTCCCTTGTAAATTCGTTAGTGACAACCTTGAAACGTCGTTTTACAAAAATGCTCTTTTCGCTTGCGCAATTCCAGTCCCAAGTAACAATCTTGACGTATCTCAAGATACACGGTCTGTAAGGATTGCTCAACGAATAAAAACCTCGCATTTTATTTTTTCTACGAAAAAGTATAAAATTTTACTATTTCGAATTTGAATAAAAATTGAGAAAAGGTTTTTTACTTTTTCACAATGAACTTTGCATTGCGCCCGTTTTCTTCAACCTGAAACCCGGTCGGGATTAGCGAAAAGTCCAAAGATAATTGATAATTTATTCTTTTCCGCAACCGGTACACGGAAAAAAATACTCCACTGACGTTTTGTCAGAATATTTACCAAAAATAAACACTTTACACTCGTCGCTCCAAAGAAGTACAGAATTTTCGAAAAAATGTAAATAATCTTGTTAATTTAATAATACCCTCGATTATCTGTGCATAAATAAAAAACAGGAACATTAAATAGATTTGTTTCTCGGTTCATACCAGAGGGAGTCGGTTATTTTTTAAGTTTCGCATTAAACTTTTTTTTTCCGCGCGAGTTAATAAATATTGAGCATTCTGTAAATGTGACGTTATTATTGCCAGATTATTCGGCAAATCATATCCACGTTTTTGAAAATCACCAGAGACAATTTAATCCACTTTATTAATTCCCTAGGGTACACGTTGAAATCTTAATCGTATTCACGCGTTGTGCTAATATTGTTTTAGCTCATACTGCATTTTCGGATACATAGAGGATGTGAAGTTTCAAGTTCAAGTGCCTTCCGATTCCCAAACATTCAACTTCCTTCAGAAAAATAATCGAAACGTTGCCAGAGGCGATCATTTTTAGTTCTACCGGTAACAAGATTGGATACCGGTCCATGAAATCCAATCTATTAGTAATATTTCGTTGTAATAATTTGGAAAATGCTTTTCCAGCCTCCGCAGCCTCGTATACATCTTTTGCGAATTTTGTGAATTTTGGATTCAGTACAATTTATTAATGACAACGAAATTTGATCTCAACAATGAAAATTGTTTAATTGAACGTTGTAACGAAGAAGTGATGATTAATAGTCCAGCCCCAAGTCTTTTCTTCATGATTACATTTTGTCATAACTGGAACGTGGTTTGAGGTTCGTGCAAAAAAATAAATGAAAGATAAATAATAGTTGACTTGAAAAACGTGACGAAACATCGGTTTGTGCCAGATGTAAGTGGTTGAGAATTCGCAACCAACAAACAAAAAATAAAAACAACGTGTCAGGTGGGATTTTCTTCAGAGGGTGATGATAAAGTGCATGCCAAGATTACAGCTCCTGGTAATCTTTCGGTGGCTCGGCACGTTTGCTCGCGACTTAATCGATCGATTGAATTTCAATATATTCGTAAATAAGAAAATCGCACGTAAAGCTCGTCTCTTCCATAATTGCTATGTTTGATCTTAAATCCAGGAGTTTATCTCCGTAAATTGCGGCGATTCTGCACGCGTCCATAAATTATTTACAAAATAATAATTAAAGGTGCTCTCGAGTCACGACAGTTTAGAAAACGATTCGAACCTGATTTTATTTTTTATCTCGACATGAGAAGGAATCGAGTGATTTAGAAATTATTTGCATTTCATTAACACAGGCAGGCTTGCCAAATTTCTTTTCGAAACCAAAGGTCGTCATTTTCTCAAGTTAGAACGAAGTTTTAATTTCAATCATTGTATTTTAGCAATTTATTTAAAAAACAAAGAATTTCGATTGAACAGCCTTAAAAAAATAGAAGTTAAGAAAACTTCGTGAAAGTTGAGTAGAAAATCTTTGACTCAGCAGAAATGATTTCTGGGTAAAGTTAAAAAAATTGTAAACTTTTTTGTATTTCGTGTAAAATGCAGTTCTCTGTCTGTTTTTTTTCTCAAACGATGAAGAATAAAATTGCGGAAATACGTGAGTCTCTTGCACAAGGGTCAATGGTTTTTATTTTTCTTAGAAATTTAGTCCGTCGGTCCAGGAAGAAAAATTGTCCAATTGTCGTAACGACCGTGGAAATGAAATTTAAGGCTCTGTTAGAGGAAAACGAAATTTCGTTGCTTTTGAACAATGGCAACTTCGACATGGTCGGTTTTGAATGCTCCTGCTCATTGTACTGAACACGATAACGTTGATTATAGGGAAGATTAATTTTTGTGTGAAATTGTTCATTATTTTAGGGAAGCGTAAACGTCTCATGCGGTCTGGTCCGTTGCATGTACGACCTTTTACTTCAAATAGTCATTTTTCCTTATCAGTGAGGGGGCACACGTATTTGCTGTGTTATTTCTAGCTCTGGCATCACTAAAATACGTCACTCTAGCTTGGGAATATTTTTTCCTCTGTGTCTCCCTCAAATCTCAGCGTTCGACGTTCACTATTTTTTCTTTTCATATGACCAGAATTTGAGAATTCTTCGGGTTATTAATATATCTGGCCGTATCACGCAAGAGGTTAAAAACAGAATCCGGTTTGCCTTACACTATAAAGAAAGATTCTCCTAATGTGGAATTTATCGAATTGAAATGATAAGCGATTAGCATATTCAAGCGGTTACTGTGATGGTCGTGAGCCGGTTAAATGCCGAGAGCCAAACAAAACATTGTCATGTGTCGTTAAAAAAAAAACTCTAAACAATACTGAGCGTCGATTTGTTTTCCCGAATAAGCAGAGCTTTGTTTACTGGACAAAAATAATGGAGAATGAATACCAATGCAAGTTATTTAATATGCTTAGTGCTTCATGAAAGCTGCGGATGCAACGTCTGCATTTTAAGGAGTCTCGATCGTTTTGCAATCACGATTTTTTAATTTTTTTTTACTTTATATTTTCACCATGAACAAACTATTGGATCGAATTGCATTTTTTTATTATGCCAACGATCATTCCCGTTAATAAAAAAAAAATATATATATATTAAAAACTGCATCTCGTGCAGTTGGATGCAGTTTTATCAAATTCTCATTCAGTCATTTTGGTTTTAGGCTTCTCGATGGTTCGTAACAATAAAAAGAATCCGATGTATCCGGATGAACAAATAGGGCTCGAGATTATTTGTTTGTTCGTGGTTGCAACAGCAATTGTAATGAATGGTGAACAATTGGTCCTGATACAGTTTGAAATATTTGAAAGAAAAAGACGGCATCCGCGTGTTTATTAGTCGAGCATAATTCCGCATGGCAACAGCGTCAGATTTATTTTCGTTGTCGGTTTGTGTTGTGACGAGAAGGTACATCACCGGCCGTTCTCCTCCGCAGCAACATTTCCGTGACGATGTGTGCCTGTGTGGATGTGTGTGTTTCTTCAATATGAGAGTATTTGTGGATGGCCTACTATTTCTCGCGCGCTCAGCTCAGCAAGGCCTCTCACCCAACGAGCCTTCCTCGTATACATATTGCGTATATCGAGGTCAGCACCAATGCTGCTTGTGCAGCTTCCAGCGATCTTGCCATTCTTATGAATTATAGTAAATCGGTAGACAGATAAATAAATCGAGGAATAGAGAGAGGGCATCCATGAAACGTCGAAGAGAGAGCGAGCGATTTATGGAGAAAGAGGGACAACAAAAATGACAGACAAATGATGAGGCATCATTTCTTTGTTCCTCTCTGGCCGTATGTTCCACCGAAGCATTTCTCCCTCCTGCAGCTTCCGGAGGAAGCTCCATTTCCCGATCAATCCTTTTGAAATTATTATGGATTAGTCTCGTTGAGAAAGTTCCTCATTCCAAATAGACGCATTTCTCTGCCATTGTGTCGTCTCTATTTCGTGTCTATTCTGCAGCGGCACAAGCGCGACACGTCAAAAGGGCATGAGAAACGGAGCTCTACGTTCGGAGCACTCATACTTTGTTTTTTTTTTAATCTATTGACATTCATAGCAACTCGTTTGACATTTCATGGGGTTGAGATCGTAGCAAACAGGAACTTGACTCCAGTTATTGGAATTCATCGTCCTGGCAATTCTCAACTCATTTCTGCTCCTCTTATGGGGGATGTGTTGTGGAGACTGACTGATCATCGTTAATTGTAACGATAATCCTCTTTTGCTACGGTGACTTTCGTACATTATAGTGGAAACCCTGTTTTCGTAACAGTTCCGAGATTGGCTCCACATTGCACTCGTCTAGTTTATAGGGGTCGTGTTTTACGTTTAAGGAAACAGTCTAAGCAAACTCTATTTAGAACCGATCACTAGTGATTTACCGCAGAGTAGAAATAGAGGAAACTTTTTACATATTGCGTATAGTCGCGTTGATGCTAGGAAATTATCTCCGTGCGAAAATACCGCTGCTGCAATACTCCACGGGAATTCATAGAGGACGTTTAATACTTTACTTCTCGTTTATTTTTTGAAAACGCGTTAACATATCTTGTGGAACAATCTCGAAATGGGTCACGGGTGGAAAAATGCAATTGTGTCTTTTCAAAACTTCGATAAATCTGCGTAAGGAAACTCTTTAGGTTCGGCGCCGCTTTTGATTTATTTTTTGAGTAACTTGACAATGGGCACACATTTTCATAGAACAATTGAGTAATTAGAGTGAGAATAAAATTAGGAAACTACATAGTTGGAAAATCGGGCACAGCCCGCCTGTATAATTTTTTTCAAAAACTTGATGCTGTTTCGTATGTTAAATATGTTATTGCGTGTAATCAAATTTACTTACGCTGGATAAACGTCCAGCTGCGTACTGTTTCGGAGTTTTTCTCTTGGCTGCATGTCAAGTAGCCAAAGGTAATAGCTTCGTAGTTAAAAGCAGTTGCCGCAGCTATATGAACAAGTAATTACCAACTAATTTTCCTCGACGGTTGCACAATTAAGCGAACCTCTCCCGTAAATAATCGCGGCATGAATGTACAGAAAGCTTGTTTCCCGCGCGGTCTTTCTCGCTCCTTTGGCTTTCCTCGCTTTTTTAATTTGACCACATCACAAGTTCAAATCGTCGTTGATTTTACCTCTCAATCTTTCTCTCTCCCTTCTTCTTCTTTTTTGAAAGCATCACACCTGAGACACATCCACGCCAGGGGACAATGCAGGCGGATTATCGGAGGTATTAGGGCGTGCAAAAAAAAAACGTCAAAGGAATTACGGTGCGATTTGCAGTAAATATTTATCTCTAGATTTCCATGAACATGTCTAGGAGTTGGAGAAATATTGGAAATTCCAGACAGTAATTGGTTTGTGATGAATCGACTTCGAGTAAATTTTCATCAATATTTGAGGAAAACTTTTCCATGCTATTTATTTATTAATCCATGAATTTTTTTAACATTACGACAAAAACAGGAGGAACGCCTTTTAGTTCCGCAATAATTAACTTGTATTATCAAATTTTCTTATATACGAGCAACATAAATCACAGCCAGAAGAAAAAGCATGCAAATCAGAAAATTGCACATTTCTGCTTTACCAATTATTATGCACTCACGAATAATCTTCAAGCAGCAAGTGTCGGTTCCATTTTGTTGCTTACACGAAACCTACTTCCGGAATAAAATAAAAATACAAATTTTGGACGTTGCTTCGCGTTTCTCGCAATATTTTTTTTTATTCAATTGACGGCCTAGTTTCGCAACTGTGATCAAATTCGATCGGAGTCGATCGTTGAATTTCAGTTTTTTCATGAAAATTTTCGTACAACTCGAAAGTTCAATGAACCTATAACCTTTTAATGAATTTTTCTTAGTTTTTCTGTTAAATCTACGGCGAAAATGGCGGCGATTAAGCACAGAAAATGATTGATTGAATATCTAGAAACGGGACGTCATTCGCGTCTCAACTTGCGAGGATAACGTCGCGTATTATACGGCGAGCGAAAAACCTCGACTCGGTTGGGTACCAAGCGTGAAGCTGGCACGAATGTATATATGCACAGAGACTTGAGAAGTTTCTAATTGTGCGGTACTGTTCGTAAAGCCAGTCGGACTACGGCAATATTTTCCTGAGAACATAGCCAGCGTTGGGATTTAGCAATCAATGACACAATTTTCTCTTTTGTAGTTAAAACATCAATCGCATTCTTGAGAAACGATTACAAGTGCAAAGATACGAGTTTTATTTCATGTTCCGGAGAGATTATTGTTTCATCGAGGAAAATTACACGATTGAGCTGCAAATTGTCGTGGATATGAAAAAAAAAAGATTCCAGTCGTTGCCATTTTGTTTTTAAAGTCACAAAAGCATGTTCAAGGTCCACGTTATAAATAAATCGCGACGCCCTGACCACAGGAGTGTGCAATATTCATTTTTTTCTATAATACGACGACGATGAGTTATTCATCAATAAATAGTATAGCCAATCGCGTAGGTCGACCTGTACTTCTGCGTGGAGAGGAGGAAGGTGAACAAGACCCACCACTAATAAGCTCCAGCCCATGGCGCGGTATTAAATGTGTGGAACAAGGAAACCATTAAAAATTACTCCCACGTAAAGTTATCGAAGCCATTGGCCACGAATTCGTCATTGAAAACATAAATAATCGATTAAAAAGATTTTTTGCCGGTTCGTGGGGCGAAAGGAATCGTGCTCACTTCTGAGTCACATTTTTCAAGTATTTTTTTTTTCAATTCCGCACGAATTGAAAAACCAGTTGAAACAAAAAAGTTTGTTGACATGTCATTGGCGTCAATTATCAAATTCTCATCCCCGTCCTCAGGTTCTAAAGGATTTTCTAACATGCCGGCTTTGCTGAGGTGTGAAGTCGACGAAGATTCTCTGTAACGGATATATCGTAGAACGCGGTTACCATCGCCGTGAAATATTCATCAAGCGATCGTAGGGTGGTTCTGAATAGTTAATCAATGATCACCAACTTTCACCTCGTACATACGTTTCCCTTTGTTATGGATCTCGTAAAGCGTCCAGCACGAAACTGTGATAATGGGCAGTATGACGTATGTGAATGTTTTACAGAACAGACTCTTCCCACATTTATTTTGGTTTATGACGATCGTTCCTTCCGCGTTGAGTGTCTTTTTTCTCACAGCGTTCGAATGACCTTAAATTGTGAGAACGTTGTGTACAGAGGGTCGTTAAAGCAGCAAACATATTTAGAAAAATAAAATGAAATGGTTTTCTTTAACTTTTGCAGGCATACACGAGGCCACCGATGAAGAGCACAGCGGTGCAAATCGCGCGGATAATCGCTACGACGATGATAGCGATTTCTATGATTATCGGAAGTTTCATTTTGGCTTCGGCTTGGCTGCAAGCTCGTGCTTCGTGCACCCCTGAGAACATAGCAGCGATGCAAGCTCAAATAAATCTGCAGAGACCACAGAACGAAGCCTTCAAGCATTTGCAACCGGAAGCGCTGGTTCAGGTAGGAAATAAATCTACATTTCAATCGACATGTTCTCTGATCCCAACGCTGAAGAGTTCCAAGACATAAATCTCATTGTTATTCGCAAATTGACTCCTTCGGGAGATTCGTACGACGCTTTTCTTCCTAAGGAGCTAATTCACGTAACGCGGTAACGTCCCCGCGTAAGTCGATCTTACTTTCTACAGCGACGTAACGCGCAAATACCGGAAATAGAGTTTACCAAAGTTGGAATCGTACAGCAATGACTATACACTGACATACTTCCTCTCCACGACTCGTTGTGCGCGGTTACCAAGAGAAAATCGATTTTATTCGTATATAGATGATTAGACGCAGACGAGAATTTATCCACCGCTGGGATATGTTCCGGGTGAAGGAAGAAATAAATAAAAAATTGTTGCCGCAACTGCGTCGGTAGAGATCGATCCATTTTTGAGCTTTCAAACGAATTTCCATGTACGAACGAAGCCTGATTATTTCGTGGTTTTCTGTATTACTCACGATCAGAAAATAGCATTCCGGAAGTTGAGTCAGGATTTGAAAACATTTCACCCAAAACGGTGTGCGCCGAACATTATTTGGCGGCAGGAAACAACACAAAGTGGAAATAAATGAGTTGCTGCTCAACCAGCCGTTCGGACTTTCTGGATAAAAAAATTCAACGTCATTGCCCGGCTCAATGAGTTTGGTGCCAAACTTTTGATTCGTCTGAGTTATTTATCAGAGATCGTACTTCCGGCGCGTTTATTTTCATTCGAAAAAATTTACGTGGAGAAAATATTTATTGACAATCATAAAAACTGTCCTGACGAAATATCCAGCTCGAGTTTGGGCCGCAAACTTACACACGAATAGAATCAGAATTAAATAATTACCGCGCAGCAACAGAGTCGAGAGAGATCCTTGAATTTCTGGCATTATTACTCAGCGAAATGCCAATTTTCATTAAATAAATAACAACGCGTCCTTATAATTATGTGACAAATGAAATTACGAAAATTACACAAATTCAAGGTCAACCCCAGTGACCATTGTTTCACAGTAATTGTTCAATTTTAGTCCGGTCCCCGCGATAAATAATAACGTGGATTAATGAAATTTCTCACCGCGACGTTCTGACCATAATTATGAGTTCGAACTTGATGCCGAGTATGTCGCTCCGATATCTAAGGTTGCCACATCCAAAAATCGGTATTTCGCTCCGGCAAAATATTCGATATTTCGGGGAATAAAAAAACAAATGCGATTTTGAAAAAATCGTATCGTCAAGTCAGTTTCTCGATTAACATTTTTCACGAAAAACTATCACGTCGCAGATTGAAGTAGAAATAAATATAAACGAGCAGCTCTGAAATCCAAATCCATTAACGTTTATTCTTTCTAAATATCATCATTCAAACCATTATTCAAGAAAAAGTCGATATTTTATAGATTGTCAGGTTTCATGCATTTAAATGATTTTATATTATCGTTGTCGTTAGCGGTGTTATTATAGTTTATTACACATGGGTGTGCTCCGTAACCGTAAGGAATATATCTAGTGAGAAAGCAGATACGAATAACCATCGCAAAAAGTGGGTTGCTGCGTTGTGCCTAACCTATTAGACTTTAGAGTGGGGGAAGCGGTTCAAGTGAGGGCGAGAAAGAAAGAAAAAGAGAGAGAGAGAGATGGAGGAGAGAGGAGCAAACGCTGTCGAAAGGATTTTCTCTTTTGCGATTAACCTACTGGCTCTCTCGACTGTCATCATTAGGTACATGACAAGAATGATAGGCAGCACGTTCGAGTCAAACGATGCCACCTCGCGACAATTTCGGAAAACAAAATTCCCAACATCGTGCTAAATCTTAAAAAATTAAAACGTTCACTATTTTTTTTTTTTTGGAAAGAGTTGACAGCACTTTTCTACTTCCATGTCAATACAATTGTTCGTTACCAAAGAAGGACTAAATACCTAAATCCAATTTTCAAATGGTTTGTTGAAAAAAAAATTGAGAAATGCGTTTTTGGAGAAAAAAAGAGCAAGTCGATAGAAAAATTACAGGCCGAAGGACATCGCTTTCCAATTAAGTGAATATTGTGTCGAATGATCTGGCGAAAGTAACAGCAGCATTGAAACATAAAATAAAAATCTTTATAAGAGGAAATAAATTTATAAATTTTAACAAACGATGTTGCATCCATTTGTGATGAAAAAACGTGTCTGAAAAAAAGGGGCTGATAAGCTCGTGAAGAAAATCTTAGAAAAACGTTGCCCGGAAAACCTATTGCTAATTGTCATTAAAAGCATGCGGTGAGCTACCGTTGAAAGTTCATTACAGTTCCAAGAATATGTCTCTACTTTTAGTTCGGTTACCAACCTCCTGGATTGATTCCATTCAGTCTTCGTTGCTTTCGAAATCAGGGAGCAATGTACGAGTGGATCAACAGTTGCATAACGTTCAATGGTTTTCGTACAAGTTTCCATAAAATCAATCAATCAGTCTGTGTGGTTGGGAGAAATCATATAAGGTTTCGATTCGAATGAATTCCGTTCACGAGTATACAGTCATTCTATTGTTGCGAGAGAACTTAATGAGTATGCAAGACTCCGTACCGTTAATTGCATCAGGAATTTTTAATTTGTCGATACAACAATTTTTAGTTAATATTTATCTTTCGCATCTTTCGAAAACTTTCTAAAAAAAAAAAAATAACCCCGGACCCTCATATTTGTCAGAGATTGAATGACTATTGAAAAGCTGCATCTTCGCGCATGGATTTTTCAGTGCGAAGGTGTTGATTCAAGAGTTTCGTTGAAACGAAACTTTTTGTTTGCAAGAGCGCGAAACTTTCCCATTGCAAGTGAAATTCCCTTCACCGCGCTCATTCGTATCTCAGCTCACGCACACAATCCTACTATTTTAATGTTAAATTCTGTATGAGTAACATCGTGCTCGTTTACTTAGCAATCACTGCGTATAATGACCGAACAACGAATTCTCGTCACTCTGTATTTTAGAGAAAAGATGATATTCGAAATAAAGTGTACGTTGTGATTTTGTTCTCTCCTTCGTAGCGGCCTGTTGTTCCTTCCAGGCTGTACAATAATGGGAGCCAGTCAAGTGGCAAGTAGAAAGTTGTCGCAAGTCGTTCACGGTACACTTGTGCACTCCTCTTGTCCACAAAAATTTATAAAACAATGAATAATCTGATGGAACATTAAATAAGTTAACGAAACACTAAATCAGCTGGCGCCGAGTTAAATCGGTGAACGAATGAGCACACGGTATTCCAAATTAATTAACGAGACTCGAGTTAATGCTAAAAAATGATACAACAGAATTTCGATAATTGGAACATAAATTCATCTCCGGAAGAACACAATCCCGTTGATATTTAGAGATTTGCGCGGTTAGATTTTTCACGAGTCATCCTCAGCCCGAGAAAGTTTCGCCAGTCACATAATGAATAGAAAACTTCGAAAGCTGAAGCGTATAATATCCAATTAATAACCAAACGCCAACGACGCATCGTTCTATGAAATTCAAGAGCAATCATGATTATTGATTTCGATCGATTTGGACTCAATAATTGTCACCGATCTCAATACTGCATTTCGGAGCCTTCAGGAAATAATTTCGCCGTGTAAAACGTTGTTTTTTTTTACAGAATATTGAAAATTAAAGAAAAAATTATATTTCGTATTCGAGACTGTAATATTGCTCGATCACGGCAACATTTTTTTATTGTTCCGCAACGTATATCCAAGTTTTGAAAAAAGGAACCAACGAGTTGGCTTATTCGGTGGTTCATGACGAGATTTCAGCCTCGACAGGTCAGATTATTCAGACCATTAGATTCATAACTTCGGAGAGTTGCATAAAATGTCACGTTTGTAAAAAATAAAAATTCCTAAAAGAATTTTACATTTTTCTAAGCAGGTGCAATAATGAAAATAAATCGTGGACGAAATCGATGTAGAAAATCGTTTCGTCGCGATGTTAAGGATATACGACGCTCCAGAATCTCCGAAAAATGTTGTTTCCAATTTGAAGAAGAAACGAACGCAGACTTGAGCAAAGTAAACTGTGGACAGAAACAGGAATTTAGGACCGCAGAGTTCGCCCATGTATACGTGGAGTTCGACCCCGGAAGCAAAACATTAAAATAAGATCGTAATCAATATTTATGAATGGTTCGTTAAATGAAAAAAATTGAGTGCCGCATGCCGCGATCATAATCTCAAATCCCAGCTTGTTAAGCTCTCTGAAAAATCTTCCCGTCAAAATATCAACATTGTACGGGTATAACATCAGAGTTCGGGACGGTATGAAAAATCTAACGCGGCTGCGCCGAGGAGACTCTATTTGCGATAAAGTGAAAGGAAAGTATGTACGGGGTCTTCCATGCAAACACTTTCACATTTTACGATTTTGTGCAATATTTCATTTTCCCGTTAGCACCATGGAGCCTATAGAATGGGAATGTGAATAAGGTCGAAATTTATCTCAGTTTTCCAATCCCCGAAGAATTACTGCCGAATATAATTGATGGATCTCGTATTCTTGCCCAGAATTCTCTTTCCAGAGACCGTTTCCCGCACAAATTAACTCGAAACTCTCCAACTTTTTGTAGAATTTTCGAATAAAAATAATTTTTACTGTTCACGTCGAATAAATCGATGAGATTATCGTTTGTTGAAAAAACTGGTTCGAATTCTGTCAAAGCGAATATTTAATAAAGAATTTCGTTTCCTGTAACAATCTCATTCAATGGCTTAGTATAATTTTCAACTATTTCACCAATTAAAGAATTTCGCGCAGGACGCGTCATTCGAAGATCGGAAAATGCAACAAAAAAGTTTTTTAAATGGATTACAATGGTTGCCTCGACAGTCATTTGATTTTGTATCTTCACCGCGATTCTTGGGAGAAAAATTCCATGAGAGGGTTCAAGGATTTAATGATCTTTTGTCCTTCAATTTTGTGTTACGATCATGAATTTGGAAGAAAAATAATTGCAGGGCTATGTAAAAAGAAAAAAAAGTTGTTTGACGGGTTTGTTCATAAACTACGGTGAGTGGTTTCGAGTTTCGAAACATTCGTAATGGTGAGAAATCTCTAAATGTATGAATGATGGTAATATTTGTAAAGCGATTATTAAACTCAATAACACGTTCGTCTAAAAATATATGAGGAGCGTTGTTAACGACGAACAAAGGCTTCTGGTCGGTGAATTGCGGCGGAAGCCAAAGGCGCGATAGAATTCATGAGAGGTGGAATGTACCGGAAAAGATTTGATTTATTAGCGTGAAACAATGCCATTGAGAAGACGCGGCCCACTTATTGCGTACGAAAAACATGATTTCTTTAGTCATTCAAAACACGATGCGATTCGCCCTCTCTAATGTAGTCACTAGCTTGGTTATAGGTCTTCAAGAGAAAGTGCACTTTTGATGCGCTCACAAGATTATAGTGCACGAAGTGAAGCCTCGCGGACTCTCACCAGGCTACTGCCTCTTATTCGAACGATGAAAATCGAATGCCTCTGACTACGGCGCATCCTCGAGATTAATTACAAGTATCGTGTTCCAACGTGAGATCGAGTTCACCGTAGAATCATAGAAAATCCTCTACACCAACAATCTTTTTTCCAGTTAACCCCGAACATTCAACTATCACGTGTTCTGATGACGAACGGACATGCCCAAGCTTTCACGTTTTCCGGAGCGTATAATAGGGACGAAAAAAAAAATAATTTAATTTATAAATTCGAATGAAGCTATGGAAAGCTTTCAGGAACTTTTCGACCGTCCACAGCATCTTGCGTTGGGAGAAAAATAAAAATTTCTAGGCCCATGCGAATAATCGATTAAAAAATGTAACAAAGATAAAATCTGCAGTATTTTTTTTTATTATATTTTTAATCTCGGATGAATATAATTCCAGGACCGCGAAATCGCGAAGAACCAGTTACAGAGTCTCTCCGAATCGTCCAACAAAGACGAGGTCCAGGCGGACACAAAGGACATCAAAATCGCTGCCGATGAGGATAAAAAATCCAAGTCCGACAACGACAACGGCGATGAAACGGATTCGGATGAAGATTATGATGACTCGGAATTCCCACCGGTCCATATAAAACTTCCTCTTCAATTGGACCTCGATGATCTCGCCGGGGTTAGAATTTCCACTCAATCACGTCAACGGTTTATTCTGGAATTAATAATTTGGACATCCATGTAACTCATTTTCATTAACTTCCTGTAGAACTTGTTGCAACAAGCTCGTAGCGTTGTATCCTGCGTCGTCGAACGCCACAGATCCGATGATGTTATGGACGGAGAAAATGATAGCGAAGCCAACAGTACGGAGCGTCAACGTATGCAAAGACTTCGTGGTGAACACGTTGCCATCCTCTGCGAATCCGGAGATCCTCGTCAAGAGTTCGTATTTTTTCTTACTCGAGTCCCAGTCTCAATCCCCGCAGTTTCATTGTTGCATGTAGTCCATGAAACCGACGTTTTTTTTCATGAATTTCCAGACAACAAGAGCAGGAAGTACTCACACCAATCATCGTCCCGTTGGGCACCGTCCAAATTCCTCTTCAATCTCAGGACAAAGCATACAACAGTTATCAGGTCCATAATCAATTCCAAGTACCGGAAAGCCAACGCATACCCATGCCACTCGATGCTAGAGGAATCAATCCTTTCCCCATGGGTATCCTGCCCCCTGAGTTCCGCAATCTTCCTCAAGTTTCCGTAGAGATGGGACCACCACCGCGCGTAGCTCCGCAATCCCATCTCATCAGGCCACAGCAGGTGAATATTTCATCTATGGCACCGAATGTTTTGAGCTGAATCACGTCTCAGCACTTAGAAAAAACATTGCTGCTTTTGAAAATTGAAGGATTCTTGAATTTTCTGGAATTTCTGTCCGGGAATCATATAAAAAATATCGTTAGGAATTTTATTAGAAATGATTAACGAAACCCTTAAAATAGTGAACAAAAAACGTGTCATAGTCGGAGCAAAGAGAAATTAGGACGTTAATGAATTTGGTTGGTATTTGTAGATGGAAATGCATCAAAATTCGATGGACGGTCGTCACATGCCGATGACTCCGATGCACGTGATGAAGCCACCGGTAGAACAGGATCAGTACAATCGGGGAGAACAACAGCAGCACATTCCAATGATGTTTGCTCAACCGAACCGTCCGTTCATGATGAATCCTCAAAATCAAGAGGCCCATGGTATGATGCCTCCACGAGTCCCTTCGGCACAGGAAACACAACAGCCAATCAACGAGCCCAGAATAAATGTTCAACGAGTCGAGGCGAAACCAAACGTCGAGTCACAGGAAGTATCCGACAGGTTCAATTCTCCCTTCCGAGGAATTCCAATTGAACTTAGACGGATCATACAACAAGTTCCCTTGGAAATAAATAATATCATTCAACACATCACTGGGGAGTCGAGATCCGTTCAGATGCCTGTTCCAGAAGGCGCTCGCCGAGAGGTAAGCCCGCAAGATTTTCGATAGAAATTTAATTTTTTCGTTCCAACGATCATCCGAATTCATAGACCACAGAATTTTTTGTCAGCTGATTCTTCTGAGAGGCTCAAATTTTCTTTATTTCACTCGCGATCTCACAGTTAAAATTCCCCCTCTGCCTTTGAATTTCCTGAATGCTGGCTCAGATTCCACGAGTCGAGACACGAACCATGAACCATCCTGGTTTCTCGAACTGTCAATGCAAAATCGAGACATTAATGGCCCTTTAAAAACTCGTAGCAAGTCCAGGAGTTCAAACCATTCCCGGAAAGTATGCGACCCATCCCAGTGGATCCGTTTGCACTTCCCATTGAAATAAGGAACCTTCTTGAGCATGGAAACATCGAAGGACAGTCAGGTCAAAGTTCTCAAGAATCGGAGGATCAGCAAGCCAATAAACAGGAGCAAAGCGAAACGGCCGAAAGAAAGTTCCCCATTCCGACCAATGTGATGAACATCATTCACCAGGTGCATTTGGACACTCGTTTTTCAGCATGGTAAATAAAATGCGGTTACCAAAAAACATAAATGCAACGATAAACATTTTGTAGATAATGGAAGGACGTGCGCTTCCCATACCACGATTCGCAATCCCTCTAAGACCAATGGAGTCTCTTGACGTACCAGTCGAAGCTCAGGCCCAGGTCACAGATAATCAAGACACCGAGGAAGAGTCTCAACACCAGGAGCAGCAACAAAACTTGCCACAAGAACCACAGCATCCCCAAGCTCGCATGATGGTCCATCAAGAAGAAATGGAAGATGAAGCCAACCGTCCTCACTGTAAGTATTCGTAGAACTTTTTTCATTTCTTCTGTGCACCGTACACCCAAAAGACCTATCAAAAAATTTATTATAAGAGAGCGAAGATTTCGTGCAAAAGTGCAAAAGCAAAAAATAAGAGAAAATTTTTTAATTTTAAGACAATAAAACGACCTATCAAAAAGTAAAACAAAAATAGAGAAAAAGAGAAAAAGAAAAAAAAAAAAAAAAAAAAAAAAAAAAAAAAAAAAAAAAAAAAAAAAAAAAAAAAAAACCGAGAATTTATTTTATTTCGTAGAATTTCAGAACAAGATTAACGCGCGAAAACATGTATAAAAGAACGAAAAAAAAACCTAATGATATCTTGAAAACGATGTATTTTTTTACGGAGTAAAAATATGTGGTAATTCTTAATGATTGTGGCTAAAATTTCTTCGTATCCGGATTTTGCAGCCTTGCGGCGATATTATATAAGAAATTGAATTTCCCGTGCTTGCACTGCTATCATTGATTGAGCGATACTCGAATTGCGTTTGCTATATCGTGTACATACAATAAGGAAAAATAATAAAAAAAACATGGTGCAAATACAATAAGCCCGCGAAATGGATACAAGTGATACTGAATTGTACTAACGGGTAAACAAGCCCTAATCCTACATCTGTTAAAAAACAATCCAGGACCAAAATTCAACGAGTGATATATTCAGATTTGTTAATACGAAAAATATCTAACTTATTTTAATGACTTTTGTTATTACGAACCACAAAAACGCTTGCACTGTACTGAGCAACCGGCTAGACTATACCTGCATTCTCTATTTTTTTCTTTCCTATTTTACTAAATACTAGTGCCTTTTCATCTTTCATTTAATATAAATTCTTTATCCATATGTTGACTGTTCAGACAATAATAAAGTGATCGATATTGATTGGTTTGTCCAAATATCAATGAACATTTCTTCGAGTTATTAATCCACCCTTACCTATGGCGAATTAAGCGTGAACGAGATTAAGTGTGATGATGCATCCCGATGCATAACGAACATGATTTAAGGATGTTCAGTCCCTATGAAACATTGTCATCAGGTAAAAACATACCAAATTTTAAGAATTCTGTCACCATTACTTTAACCCTCTTGAGGGTTTGATTAAAAAATGATGAGAAAATTCGAAAAATTTGGGTTTTATGATTTTTTATATAATGTTTAAGAGATCGTGTCAAAATTTCAGCTCGATCAGGAACTTCGTTATTAAAGAATTAATATTTTGTTAATAACAATTTTTTAAACGAATACAAGGAAATTTATGAATAAACTTCACTGAATATCGAAGAATTTAGACAACCCACACTGCCCACACATTTTCTAAGAAAACGACCGAATGAAAATCCAGAAATTGCATATAAAAACTGTGTATTTCATGGAAATATAGTTAACAATATTTATTATTTACATTATACATAAATTATTATAATATTTTCATATATTTCAAACATCATCATCTATTTAATATATTTATTGTTAATAATGGATAGTTTTATAAATAATAAATAATAAATAATAAATAAATAAATTCGTAGGTGCGTTGACATGTTCGCACATTTCATGTTACGGCTCCCATAACGGCCATAACCTTCAAACCCAAACTCAATGACATACGATCTGGTGGCCTCTGATCCAAAATCTGATGCAGTTCGCCTCATTCTTTGCGTATGTCATTCATCCGATCGTAATTTATAAATTATTATTATTATTGACACGTGAGAATTGCGTGAATTCGTTATAACGATTTTTCAGTCACGCCGTGTCTAAGGATTCGGAGCGCCAACAATTATGCAAAAGGTGCTGGCTAAAATTAGCTCATTCCTTGCTTATTCAATCGGAAAGATCGTTTGGAATAACTCTGGGCTATTTTTGAAAAAATTCTATGGCAAAAGAATGAGAATTTAATGAGCAACAAGTTTTACGTAATAATGCCACGCGTTTCATTGTTTTGACGACTTTTGTTACGTATAGTAGACACAGGGCGATTACGATGACTGGAATATTTTACTTTGGAATAAAAATGGAGTCTTTACCCATTTTTGGTGTTCTCAGCGTCGTCTGATACTTTTAGAAAAATTCGGTTCCGGAAAATCACTAAGGATCGACTGACCACAGCCTGCTGCTTCGTATAACAAATAATAAGTTTGACTAGAAATTATGAAAAGTTGTTAAAATACGTCATGGTATGAAAACTGTACGGTTTTTGCGATTACAGTCTGAAACTGTTAGAAAAGACGTCTGAAAAGATTTTTCAGGTCGATTTTTGAGGGAAACATTTATGGGTGACGGGGGTTCGTTTATATATAGTCTCGCACTCCGCACCTCTTTCTTCTGCCACACACGTGCGTGTTGAAAACGTGTCTACCACATGTTGCTAGTAAAGATATGTCAAAAGAAAAGCACCAAGTGTTTATTATTCTCATAACTTTAGAGTTTTGTTAAGGAATAAATATTTGCTAGAAAAAAACAGCAATTATTATTTTTGAGGTAGGAAAATAAATGAATTCAAATATATAAAAGAATGCTAGAGGCCCAAAACTATTTTGCATTTCATACGAAGCTCGATCAGCTGTGGGAGTAGGGAATACGGTCACTAGGTCACCAGCGTGTTTGGAAAAGGGCTTGACCATGCAATGGTAATGACTAAATTTCAGATGTTCTCCTTACCAGCAGAAAGTAAAGACGATGAGAAATGCGTGCATCGTGTTTCTGTATATATGTACATGCAAAACATTTTCCCTTGGATAATGGCAAAATTAAACAATGCATTAATTTACTATGATTACAACAAACATTTATCTTGTTTAGAGAATGACGAAGAATTTTGAACCGGAAGTTACGAGATTTACATATAACTACCACACGATCAAGCTGACAACTTTTTCTAACCCTTATTTCCGTTTGTATTCAAACACTCGGAGCAGATAGTTTTGGTGTGCAAGTATAAGTCCTCTGTGGGAAATTTCAATACGAGGAATACCCTCGTTGAACTTTGGTGAGGTACGTAGTTGGCCTGAGAAAAAGAAATGATAACTGGTCGTGCACGGGAAGTTGCGACGGCCAAACGTGATTTGACACTTGGTGGAGGGGGCTGGTTGTAGGGAGCATATAACCTGCATACATAAGACGTAATATTTAGAAAGAGACTCCAAAATGGCGTGTTGGACATACTTTTGATTTTCCTAGACGATACATAGATCAACGTTTCAATTGTGTTATCGGTTAGTGCTCAAAGTTGCATTTTAATTCCAACACCCATTGAGTCTCGGCAAGTGCGAGGTCATGATAGATTCAGCTGGTGTATCGGTTTCACCATTCGAGCTCTATTGTTTTTGAGGTTAGGATCCCGTGATCTCGTTAATTCAATAATGCAGGAAATTGTCCTCGCCGCTTTTTCCGTTGTATCGAGTCTTCTCATCGTTTTCGCCCTCGCAATTCTCGGTAAGACTGTTTAATATCCAATCATTTACTCCAAAAATCGTATCGCAAACTGAAATCACATTAGACACAAATTATCACGTGAACATCTGAACCAACGTGTTTCATTGTTGAAACAACTTTTGCATACATGAACTGGAAATCATTATCTCAACCAGTTAATTTATTATTCTGGACTAGCTTTTCAGAATCCATCAAATTTCTAATGTATCATTTACTGGCGATAGACGTCAAGCATGAGTCATTCTTTTGTCGGCCCATAGGACATATTTACTGTTTACAAAAAATGCTCAAAAAAAGATAAAGCTTCTCATCAAACTTTGAACCAAAGGACTGAGAAAAGTCGAATAAATCATTTTTCAATCATCTTTTGCAATATCGGCAAATGCGTTTGGGTTTCCCTCCTAAAAATTTGACCCCGATAGACCAGATGCTGCAGTCCTGGGGTCAGCAGAATCCTTTGAGTCATTGCGGGTTTTTGTTTTTTACACAGTATTCCAAAAGGGGCTGGAACTTTACAGATTCCTTCAGAGTAACTATAAAGCTAATTATTTTTACGCCATTGCAAGGGCCAAAAGTACGGAGCAGCTTTCGATTACGATTATCAGACTTTTGTTGTTTGTTGTCTGGAAACTCATTCAGAGATAAAAAGTCAAACAAATTATCAATAAGAGTGGTAATTTCTGTTTGGATGGTGTAAATCATGTCAAGAACAATTTTGGAGTTTTGCCTGTCGAAACAAACAGCAAATTTTTGTGTTTTTGAATGGAAACAAAAGGATTTCTAACTTTTGGCAAAGTCAGAATTTGGCAGTCAGAAATTGGAGCAACATCAAAAATTGAGAGATTGAGAAATTGCGGATTTTCCTTTTTTAGACAAACTCACGAGTTTTCTCAATACATGCTAGTTTCTTCACGAGGAATTAAAAATACGAAAATATTATTTTCATGAAGGTCATCAAAGTGAGAGAAGTTGATAATTTGTGGTATCGTGTGACTCGGTATTTTTCTCATTGCAGGCTGGTATCTAGTCTGGAAATTTTTCTTATCGAGATTCCGTTTCGTGAGGGAGCTCCTGGGTGGGATGAGCGAATCTTCGTCGGTGCATGACCTTAAGAACGGAAGATCACGAGTGAAGAAATTGCGCAGGGATTGAGGAAGAATTTGCAGGCGAGCTAAGGAATAGAAGTTGTGGATAAATTCGTTGAAATTTGAATTGCACAAGAACCGCACGATGTCGATAAATATCCGTTGCGCGAATAGCAACGATCTTCTCAACATACAGCACTGTAATCTGCAATGTTTACCGGAGAATTATCAAATGAAATATTATCTTTACCACGCATTGTCGTGGCCTCAATTGAGTTACGTGGCGGAGGATGAAAAGGGTAGAGTAGTGGGTTACGTACTGGCGAAGATGGAGGAAGACTGCGAGGATAATCCGCACGGTCACATAACGAGTTTGGCGGTGAAGAGATCGCACAGGCGACTCGGGATTGCTCAAAAACTGATGAATCAAGCATCGCGAGCGATGGTCGAATGTTTCGAAGCGAATTACGTGTCTCTCCACGTAAGGCGGAGCAACCGAGCTGCGCTCAATCTTTACACGAGCAGTTTGCAATTCGAAGTTTCTGACGTCGAGCCCAAGTATTACGCGGACGGCGAAGACGCTTATGCCATGAAACGCGACCTCAGCAGCTTTCAACAAGAGAAAAACGCCACGAAGGAAACCGTTGCGAGAGACGCGGTTGCCCATACCCACACCGGAAGGTGTTGCGATCACTCTTAAAAGTCGCATCGCTTCATTTCTGTGCCCTGCAAATTCGCAATGATTTGAAATAAACGAAAAGGTATGCCGCGCCCCAGCGATCGAGGGAACTGGGCATCGCATCGAATCAATTGATCGCACCACGCGATTCAGGTGGATGCAACTTCTTTAATATAGACATTATGATAATAAACAAAAACACACGATTTCAATTTGTCCACGAGCATTTTTTTATTCCACGGCCTCGTTCACCCTCTATCGAATCTTGTTTTTTCTCTTTAATTCACGTACTGAGAAAAAATGACACCGAAACGTCGAAGAAAAAACTCATATAGTTGGACACGATGTTGTCTCTGCTTGTAATTATGATTGAGAAAACGATTGATCATCGATTAATGATGAATAAATTCCAGCATCTAATTTATTCATTATTCCTTCTGTTTTTTTGCGTTTGAAATTCGAAACCGCGAATAAGCATAATTCACGACCCAAGAGCCGCCTCACCCACTGAGTATCTAAAAGATGTGGCTCAAAAATAATTTT
Source organism: Campopleginae sp. 14b (assembly GCA_030522525.1). Classification (NCBI taxonomy): domain Eukaryota; kingdom Metazoa; phylum Arthropoda; class Insecta; order Hymenoptera; family Ichneumonidae; species Campopleginae sp. 14b. The sequence continues at coordinate 12,772 of JAPYYS010000761.1, read as the reverse complement.
CAGCAGCAGCAAAAAAATCAAAATTTATTTAAGGATTAGGAACCGATTGATGGATATTTAACAAACGAATTATTGAAAATCGATAATCGGTGTTCAAACTTACGAAATTTTCAAATTTCTATCGACTTTCTATTTTTTATCCAGGGAAAAATAGCCAATTAACGTAAAAGCCAAATAAAACCGAAGAAATTTAAATTTCTATATAATTTGCATTCGGCTTATCAGCAAGAAATAAAAAATCTCCAGGTCGTCATTTTAATTCACCAATGATAATAATCTTCCTACACGAAACGGTGGTGCACCGGTAAGAAACACAAATTTTATATTTATCGGCACGTAAATTTTATTTATTCACCAAAACTATAAAATTAACATGCAAGTAGCACGCGCTTCCGAATAATATTATCCACGGGCAGCTTATTCATGATAAATTACAGTTCCTCACATTTTTCCATTTTTTTCAGTAGCTGCTGAATCGCGCTATTACCTGCGCTACTACGATACTATGTATACACACTACCAAATATATATATATATGTATATATATATTCAGATATATATATTATTTTGGTTCACTTAGAATCTTCATTCAATATAAGTTTATATGATTGCACACTTTTTCGACAACCGCTATTCTATTCACGTTGTTTGTGTATATCCTCGAAGTATTCTCACAATTTTTATTCCTATTTATACGTAATACTATTATTCTTAATATATCGTATATCGAGAACATATTCGTTAAGGTATATTCAATATATATCTCGTATATAAGTATGTACATAAATAAGGGTATTTACAGGATACATTGTAAATAATGTTTCAAAAATTCTGCTCTCAACTATGCAATCTGGAAAGTGTGAACCACGTGCTCGAGAAAACAAAACAAGAATATCAATCGGATTTGTTTTTGAAAATAACAAAACATACACGTTGCGATCGGTTAAGTAATTTCGCTGATTATTTGTACAACCGTTAGAAAAATTGCGTGGTGGGTACGTACAAAATCGACGACCGAGTTCGAACGAGACCAAATGTCTGAGACACGGCCTGCTGTCATTGATTTTTAGTTTTTTCTTTTCAACTTTGCATCACACGTTCCTCCTTACATTGTCAAAGTTCGATAAATTCGAATGAATTTTTTTCGGAGTAATTTTTTTTTCATCTAAAACGAACGGATGATTAATTTTGAAAAATTTGTGTAATATTCTTTGGAATGTGCTGGATTTTTCGAAAAATTTACGCGCTGATATTCAACGGGGTTTGGAAGAAAATAAATCTGTTCATGACGAATGACGAAATTGATTATTTATCTGTTCGAGGAATGCGTGCAATTATTATTTCATCGAGCAATGTCCCAGTTCGTGAAATCAATTTGATTTCATTTGAATTTATGAAAAATATATATTGCATAAAAATTCAAACCAACTGTCGATTCACAATCGTCGCGTCCATAACGTTGACTGATTTTCGTTTGTAAAACATAATCGTTGCGTGAAATAACTTTGAAAAAATGAAAATCGATCAACGGCGCCGTTAGCGTTTAGAATATTCGTATCGGAATCGTTGGGTTGTCGAGGATCAATGGAAGCCTCGAGAACGGTAATTCTATTTGATAGAATATATAATCAGTCTCGCAGGATCGGCCGATTCGTCTTTCCGAGCAGTGTCGATATTTATTATCGACTTCGAATGTAATACTGCGTCAGGAACATTCGCAAGTTAAATATAATCGTTGCTACATTTTGCTGATAAACCTACTGGATTTATCACTTCATAAAATACTACGATAATACAGTTAAATTATATGAAAGCCTTTCTTGGAGAGCTGAGCACTTCTTTAGCTTCATCTAGCTACCGATCATTCGCTAATTTCTTCAATTTAAAGTTTTTTTTTTTTTTAGTTTTTCGTATCAACATACATACAAACTAGTCACTTTTGCTTATGAATTATTTCGCAACGTTCTCGCGACGATTATTTGTATAATTGAAACCGGCGCGTGAACATTAATTGCATGATTAATAAAAATCTTCGGTCATCGAAGGCGGTTTTTGTTTCGAATAATTTGTTGGTACATTCCGATTATCAATATTTTCCTATGACGGGTCGGATGCAGCGATTTTTTCTCGCTGCTGTTATTATAAAATCAGTCTATCGAGACTTTCGCATATTTCTGTGCTTTCGTATCGTTGTTGGTGTTCTCGTTTGTTTTATTCGGAAGCCCATAAACGACGAGCAGCCATATTCTTTCGTATAGGAAAGAAGAAACTCTAAAGTTTAGTTTTTTTCTTCACGAATGTTTGAAAATAAAATTGTATCGATTATTTTTTTTTCTCCACTTTGATTGGTGGATTTTCTACGCGACTTTCGCGAGTGGATTGCACGCTGATCGTCCAACGAGCAACAAATTTTCGGCGAAAACGGGCTTGATTCATTTCACACGATAGATTTTTTGTACTGCGAGCCAAGACACGAAAAAAATATCGCGAATGCAGCATCGCTGGAAGGTTTTTTCTCTTTAATATTATGAATCAACCGCACCGGATGTAAAGGCGCAGATGAACGGTTGAAAAAGCGTCGTACAAAATTCTTTTCGTCAAAAATTGGATCGTTGATCGGATTATAAATCGGAAGCTCCCCAGTCCTTGTTTCTTATTCGTATTCTCGATTCTTCATGCTTTAAGTACATTTCGGTTTGATTTTCTTTTAAACGCTAATTTAAAATTCTAACAGATATTCTCTGAGAGATTTTCTCTTTGAGGTACGAATTTTGCTCCATCGCACGTACGAGCCGTTTTATCGAAAGGCCATTGTAAGATTTTTACACTTTTCTATGGAGTATAATAGTTGGCGTTGTGCGCGCTCGTTCGATTTATCGTTTTTTCTTGATACTGAGCAAACGCTTCTGTTTCGTAAGTCTATGCTTTGGCAATGGTGGTGCGCGATTTTAAAATCATGATCATTCGTCGGGGAACAGGCGAGGGGCTTTCGCTCAATGGCTTGGGTTCCTTGGACAAAAAATCAGGCGGAAATGGCAGAAAATATAGCAGCAAAGATGAAACAAAATTTGTTGTTGCCCAAACTTTCTGCATTTCATCGATTCGAAGAGATCGGTCGAAGGAAATAATAGCGAAGCAGAATCTCGCGCGAAATATCTGCAACGTCTGTTGTTTTTGTTTTCTGCTCAACTGACGCGAAGTTGAATCAACGGTGTTTAGTTGATTTGGAAGTTGGTAAGATTCAAGGCTGCTGAGCCGCTTGTATCATGGCGACCTTAAGATCTTTGGCCAAATGTGACACGTCCACAACACTGTCTACCATTTCTTGGACAGCCGTGACACTTGGAAAGAATTGAGCAGCTTGTTTCGTCTTTGAAACTGTTTGAGCCAGCGCTTCGTTCAGCGAATTGGCGCACTGGAGAATTCTCGTTCTTACGTCGTTTCTATTCACGTTTCTATGCACTGTGTCCCCTATGTGTACCAATCTATGGGCACTCAGAACCACGAACTTTCCATGGGCCAGAAAAACCTGTGAAATTAAAATTTGATTTTCAATTCAATTCTGATTGATGAGACGTTCAGTATTAGGCAAACTTTTGTTTCGATATCAAAGTCTATTCTCCTTATATAGAAGGAAATTAGTCGGGGTCGTGCCAACATTATTTATGACATTTCAGCATTTTTGTTCTTTATTGAAAATCGAACATCAACTTTTTCTTCGATTTTCAATAAAGAACAAAAATTAAGCCGGCGAAGCTTGGCGATGAGATAAAACTGAATAATTTTGAGATTTAATAATGCAGCTGACCTTGGGAGGTTGATTGTGTTCGACAGTCTGAAGAAAAGCATCGATGGCGTGAGTCAAATGAGCTCCGTGAGTGATTACTTGGGCGGCATAGAAAGCGAGCAATTGTTTATCATTCGGATCCATGGGCGTTGGAGTTGTCGGTGGCATTTGAATTGCCGCGTTGTCGGCCTCGTTCACCAGCAAATCGTAACTGCTCCGAAGTTCATGAGGCAGAGAAGCTCTCAGTTCTTCCCTCTGCTTTGCTACCACTTCCCGGGAATCCAAATTAACGTAATCGTAGTCGTCCATATTCCCACTGTTACCCGTACTATCCGTGTTTGAGATTATCGATGATCTCTTGAACAAAAGCGTCGAATTTCCCTAAAAAAAAAAACAAAAAAAATATTATCATTGCGTGAAAATGTTTTTTCTTTTTCTGGAATTTTCAAGACTCAAATGTGACCCCACAGGTTGGCTCTTTCCATAACCCATGTCAAGATTAAAGTTCCAGCGAACGGAGCTCCGAAGATTAGAACTTATCAGGAAAATACGAAGTTGCATGTTTTCACGTGAAAATTTGAATATTTTTAGAAAATTATTTTAAATGTTAACAATTTGTTTATTTTATTTGACATTGCGTGAGAGATGTTGAAGATTTTTGATATTTTTGGAGGATGAAAATTAGTACCTGAATGAAGCTGGCAATTTGGCGAACATCTTCGGTGAGGGCTCTGGCACATGCGATCAATTGATCGAGGGGATCGGGAAGTAAAGTAGTGATGAGAGGCGGTGGGCCATTGGTGGGTGTTGGGGTATCACATTCTCCGCCGCGGCTTAATTTGGTCGCGTCCCATTCAATCGTGTCCAATTCACTGGCAGCTTCCTGAACAAGTTTGTCAGAGTCCCGAAGGGCTTTAACGAGGGGCCGGAATTTGCTGGCGAGTCCTTTGTCCGGAGCTTTGCCGGCGTTGCCGAGAGTGCCCTCGGCAAACTCGACGAGATCGTGCAACGAAGTTCGAAGCCTCAATGCCGCTAATCGGAGATCCATCAGGCTCGTGTCTAATTTTTGGGGTGTCCGCCATCCCGGACTGACGAATCCGAGTAACCTTGAAATAGCCGACGAGGCCTCACCCTGAAGTCTTTGAAGACCCTCGAGGGCGGATTCAAGCTCAAGCGGAAGCTCTTTGCTCACTGGAACGTCGTAAATTTGTTGTGGCTGCATATTTTGATGATTCTGATTGTTGTGATGCACTTCCCGATGCTCGCGGTTCAGATGCTGTTGAGGCGGTGGCGGCGTCGTTGGAGTTTTCAATAACGGGGCATTGTATCGAGATGATGATAACGAGGACGATGGAAGACGCGGTCTTGGGACATCGTAGTCCGGAGCTGTGAGACTGGACCTTAAGGACGACCATTTTTTTCATGAGAATTTTTTTTCTAGCCACGAGATTTCCAAATTTTTTATTCAATTTTTCGAATATTTTTCCATTTTTTAAAATCGACACTTTCTCATTGATCATGCTGAGGGAAATGTTATTTGTCTTACCGGTTGGAACCGCTGAGAGAGCCATCATTGGTCAGGCTAGAAGCAGAGCTACTGGGCGTGAGGGGTTGATGTGGCCGTGGCACGTCGTAGCAGTCCAAAGGAGTAATCCCAGAACCACCCGAACAATTGGAATTGGGCGTGCATGAGGTCGGTGGCCTGGGAATGTCGTAGCAAGAAGGTGCCGGACTTGGGCTACTCGCTGGCGATGGGATAACGGGTGTGGCTCTAGGTGGTACGTCATAGCAATCACTCACGTCGCCTCCTCCGCCGCTATCCACAGAATTTTGTGGTCCCGAAGCCAAGCGACCTGGAACAACATCGTAGGGCATCGTTTCAAAAAACATGTTCAAAGTGAAGGGCCAAAAAGGTCCGTGAGCCACATGAATTTCTATTTTTTCTCCCTCCAGCCTGAACGACAATTAATCAGGAACGAGTATTCAATTACAAACGAGAGGATTTTTTTATTAAGGGGCATATTAATTCGCGAATTAATTAATTGTGATTAATTGATTTTCCGCGCATCTTCATAATTCTCCTGAGAATTGCGAGCTCGTGGTGAGCATAATGTCCAAAATACAAAAACAATCGTGTCAAAATACCAGAGCTCCGTAACCAAGCAACGTTGACCCCTTGCTAAGGTTAACCGAGCGAAAAGTTAAGGCATACTTATCGTCCTTTGTCGTGCATTCATTTATAAAGCTACGACGGAGAAGTGTACGAAATAAATGGCATTAATCTTGAGAGCGAAACATAATGCGCTGCGTTGAGTGTGGAGAGAGCAATATTTTCAAAGCCATTTTTTGATGTAAAACAAAAAAAACAAAAAAAAACGATTTAAAATGCGTTTTTCGGGCCTTTCAATTTCACTTTTAGAAAAAATCACGTTCAGACCGAATGTTGCTGATAAAATTGCTTCCATTTTGCCCGATGGCCGTAACAATTTGGCTAATTATAGTCGCGAAAAAATCAGCATCTCCAAGACATTTCAAATTCCATCTTCGGGGTGGCGTATATTTTTCTTTAAGTCGCGTCGCAGTAGTCGTTTTTTGGCGCACCCCGGAGCATCCGGATCTCTGGGTTCTGCAGATAAAAGCTGGCACGAATTGCGTGTGTCGAACATATGCCGGCATATTACTCGTATTACCTTTCCAACGAGGTAAAGGAAAAAGAGATAAAGACCGAACACACTGTATACCAAAAGGGACCACAAAACGTGTTTTACCGGATACCGCGAGTGCGAAAACGACGAGTATCTCTGGTAATCACTGCTACGCTATCTATACAGATACCGGATCGTAAATTTATTGATATTGAACAGAAAAACGAACAAAAAATACTATCAAATAATTCGTGTTGCAAGAAAAATTGTCCTAATAATTTCTAAATATTTTTTCCAAGTCCATCGTTCAAAGAATTTCTCAAAAAACGATCATCAGTTGGCAAAAACTGAATTTGTCGGATTGCTGTGGTGATGTTCACTCGAATAAACAATATCAAAAATATAAATTTGCCGAGGGAGAAGGATCGAGCAGAGAACGATTACGAAAAAGCATGCAACGTATTAAAATAAAAATTGGGCACGACTGCCGAGCTGCTTATTACGCAATGATGTTTTTTCAAGTTGAAGGAGAAGGTATAATTGTTAAGTAGAATTCTGTAATACCTCCGTGAAAATGATCGGTGTTTGTGGTCGAGATAAGTGGCGAGTCTCGCCTTGACGGTGGCGCCGGACTTCCTCGACTTGCTGGAAGATCATAGAGGTACACATCGCCGCATTTCTGTGGAGTTACCACCTGAAAACAGAAGCAAGAAATGTTTTTATTTTCTTTTCAACAAACGCTCGTCTTTTTGTTTGGCTTTTAAAAGTCCGAGTACGCGTGAATGAGTATGTTTTGTGTGATCACACGTGTTTGTACGTCTCCCGGAGACGAATGTTTCTGGACTCGTGGATGCACCGAGGGAGTCACCCTCGCGTGCAACCTTTTTAACAGCCCTTGTGGATGAGGGATTTTCTCGCATGGCTTGTTCTCCGAGTAGTACGACGCGAGTCTACATCGGAGTACCTCCTGCACCAAAAGAGCCACAGAAATTCTTCGCAAACGAGTTTTTCGTCGAATATACCACGCGCAATGAAAACACTGCAGACATGCATTCCTGCTTAATTGAAAAGTGAAGTCAAGCCCTGCCGAGCATTCAGGGATAGCCATCAGGAAAACTGACAATCGCTGGTAATCAGATTTATGGCGCATTGAGTTGAGTCAATTTAATCGTAATCGGAAAATTGAAGAAAAGCAGAGTGCCCGCCCTACAAAAAATAAAGCGAGGCGAACCTCATCATGTTGAAGTTCGCATCGATGGGATGCAATGAAATTCTCATTTGTCTTGGGCAGAGCTCGTACTTATTTTGCAATATCTAGTCTGGACGATGAAACGATTATCTTTTGCGACCGAAAAACTAAATACACGCACAAAATTGCCATAATTTTCCAAAAACAATAAATAATTCATGAAAAACACACACATTTTTTGTTAAATCTCAAGGTTGCACACTTCAGAATTATCGAAATCCGACCAATTGAATATCGTCACTCGAAATCCACCATTTCTCAGGATTTTCAATGAGGAAATATCTCGGCGAGTTGAATCAAGAGACTCAGCAGCGGATCAATAGCAAATATTCCAAATATTCAAGGCTTTTTGAAAAACCAGAGACGACCCGAATGTTGCCAAACATTTTAGGTCCTGAATATCGTATCAACTTCCGCGAGATCCTGGTGGAAAGGCGGAAACATGAAGCAGCAGTTTACCGAAAATCGAGATTCTCTGGAGTTGGACGAACTATCTAGAAGGATTGCTGGACGAGGGTCAAGTGGTTGGAAAGAAAAAAAATCCTTTCGAAGCGCATCACGTAGAGAAAAACGCTAAACAAGTTTCACGTATTGCCCTACTGCCTGCTATGGTACTCGTGCATCGGAAACTAGGTTGAAGAACGTCAGGGCCGATCCTTGGCAAGGTTCCTGCGCGATAAGAGGCAACGACGTGCTCCTATTGAAAAGCTTTGAAGAAAATATGGAGCAAGCGGTTATCGGTTGAACAGGACGACCTGTATCTCGACACAATTCGGACCAATAACATGCAGTATCTTTGCTTCCAAAAGGTAGGGCTCTCTGAAAAAAAAGAAACATAAGTTTCATCGCTATTTTATGAGACCTCCGGAACAACACGACACGAATCATGCCAAAGTATATTTCTCAACGTCTTCTAATCACGGTTTCTTCTCATAAGTCTAAAAGCTCCAGAATCATTAAAACCGAGTGCTTTTTTCACGTCATCGTCAATTCGGATGTCTTCCAATTCTGAGGTGACTACGTCACATGGCACTATGATAAAACACTCTGATGCACTATAAATCTGTCGAGAAACATTCGCTGTATCTGCTGCTCGTTTCCAATCGCATTTATCAACACAAATTCCCTTCTCGCTTTCGCTCATTCGGATAAGAATAATCTCTGGTTGAAAATTTATCAATGAAACGACGGGTCATCTTGACCCAAATGAATACCAATCACTAATTTGTGTCGGTATTGTACGTATTGTAAGTATTGTACGTACAGTCAACACTCTTGAGATGCTGTGTCTATGATTTTAATAAATATTTTAATTACAAGAGTTTCATCTCGAGGTCTGTGAAATAATATTTGTTGAATATCTGGATAGATCAATCAACTCTGGGATCATGGTCCATCGTAAGTTGCACCGCGGCATCCTTTTTTTTAATCAGAACACGAGGCGGATTGATTGATCGGTGGATCAAATTTCCGAGACTCATAAAGGACTGGGGAACGTCGATGCAGGAACTATTGTGATCAACTCAACTATTCTATCATTCATGGAACAGACGCCCAGACTCGTAGATGCGGACACCCACGCGTGAGCACAAAGGGACACGTACACGGGCACGAAAGCGAACAGACGGACCGCAGCTCTGGGTATAACGCCAGAGAACGCGGTTACTTGAAAAAAATTGTTTTTCTTAGTTATTGGTGAAATAATAACGTTTCGGCGATGACAAAAACTGCAGAATAGCTTGTTCTATCAAATTTTCCATTCGGAATTTATTACCTTTTTCATGTTGACCGGAAGGCCTGGAAAAATCGTTGACTAATAAAATCGATACTCTCTACGATTCAGGCCACTGCTTTGTGCAATTTTCACAGAGACTTCCGGTACCAAAAAGCCTTAAAATAATGAACAGCGACGTCCCCAATTATTCGTCGAGTTCAAGCACTTTTTTCGAAGGAAACTTGTGAATGGTTCTCGTTTCATTTCTCCCCTTAATTATAGTAGATGAGAGGAGGAAATTCGCCGTAGTATTCTGGCGTACGTTACGGCGTACTATAGACGCGATATAGGGCTATGATTGGCGTACTCTTAGTGTTGGACTACTGAAATCGTAGTCTGGATGAGGGTGAGTTTCTCGGAAGCTGGGCGTACCCTTTCGGATGTGAATAGTAAAAGTTCATGTACATAGAAAATCAAGCGCATTCACGGACACATCCCGCGTATGCTCGGTTAATGACGTTGAGCTCGTTTTTTTTGTTTTTCTCAACCATGCAACTTTGACATGTCCTCTTTGCTATGGAAGACGCATGCGTGCTTTTGGGAATCGTAGCACAGCCGTAAGGGGATTCTCTTTAGGATCAACTCGCCTTATAGAAGCGTCTGTCGATGGTCATGGTAAGGTAACCATAAACCCCGCGGATTATAGTATTTCTGTACTTCGTGTGGATGTTTATGTATGAGGTGGAAAGTACGAGGCTGACGTTGACGGCGCGCCGAGGTTAGGATATAAGGGTGGAGGTCGCGGTCGATACGAGGCATCGCGGCGCTCCGTACGCCTGCCCCTATTCCTGTAGCAGCCTGTGAAAGGCGCATGACCTCTGTCGAATGCAAGAGTGCGAGAACGCGAGGTTGATGGTGACAAAGAAGAGAAAGGACGGCTCGTGAAGAGAGGGGCCTATGGGAAATCCTGAGGGAAAGCAAGAGCGAGTCAGGGAATTCCCGGTTTCCATAGAAACGTGAAAAAGCCCTCGGGGAAATTCACCGCGGCGAACCAACAGGATTTCCACGACGCGCGCTATCGCTCGGACTCGGATATTCTTCCATCTTCTCAAACGTGAGAATTTTCCATTCTATTTTTTCCCCTAATTATAAACACGTATCTCGCGTTCCTTCGTGCGATCCTGCGGGATCACACGGAGAGAAAATTTTGCGTTGCGACAGCGTACGCCGTGCTACTGCTACAAATTTTCTTTGTTAATGTAGTGACAACAAATTTTTTATATTCGTATTCGTTGTGCCTATGTATTTTTTTCGCCTCGAACGAAAAGCATAGACGATAATGTACTGATAGCATATGGTCCTCTTGCAGGAACAGCATAAAAACATTAATGTCTGCTCGCGTAGCAAAATTCACTTGTCACCGTAGCAAAAATTTTGCGCCAGCGGCACGGCATTTGCTACTCCGGCAAATCTCTCGTCGATTTACATTTTTCGTTCTTGTAGCAAATATTGTTTTGCTACTATAAGGAAAATTATGCTACGGGTGCTTAAGGCTTTTGCTGTTGTAACTAAAAGACGATTAGCAAAGGACCTTTTGCTGTTACAACATCCCCATTTCTCTCCGTGCAGCATCGAACGTAAATCGAGCGATTCCTCATCGAATTACATTTTCGATGATGCATTCAGAGTCAATTTTTCGTTTTCCCTCCTCACTGTAGCTGATGGGCCATGTCGAAATTAATTATTGCGAGTAGAATTGCATCGACGTCACGATCGATTCGTAGTTGCCAGTTGCATTTTTGCATATTTTTATGGAAATGATTCTTCCAACTTTTGTGCGTTTTTCTTGACGTCAGATCCGCGAGGTGTTATTTTCAGATGTCACGTTATGAAGCAGTCCTTATTTTCCACCATTGCATTGATAGATACTAAAGTACGACGTATACGTAAAGGACCTCGATAATGATGTCGTGGTAGGAGCACAGCATTTATGGTCCTTTCTTTATCCGGTACACATACGTACAACGAGACACACATCCTGAGAAGCTCGTTGAATAAAATCCCACGCGAACGAGTTTCGCAGTTCATTGGTATCGTGATTGAGTGCAAGTGGTAGGTAAAACAAATTCGACCCACGCCCCGGCTACGTAACATCCATGCACAGCCTCCGCGCTGGCCCCGCTCTTTTTTTCACCACGGCTGGTTCAATTTTTCATTTCGTTTCTCCCAGGCAAAAGCTTCAGACGCTCCAAAACTCTCGTCCCGTGTAAAAAACACAGTAAAAAAATCAGAATTCCCATGGGATTTGTTCATTCATCTACTGAAAAGAAAATTTTGTTGAAAAAAATCGATATTTTTTTCGATACGTCGGACTGAACGTTTTTTTGAAAAAATGACAACAATTTTCGTCATCTCAATTGTAAATATAGTCGACAGTTTTATTATAAATAAAAGATATTGTCAAAATAATGAAAATTTGGATAATATTAAATATTTTTAGTTTACCGTCTCTGACAAAATATCGACGTACGTCTTTTGATAAAATTTCATTTTCAGTCGCTGGACAGCAAATGTGATTGATTTGTGTGTGTGTTTTTTTTTTTTCATCGCTCTGGGAATTGTCATCGATGAATGGAAAACATTCGCTGAGCTAATTCGTAATCTCCGACGTCTGCATAACCGATCCTCGTGTTTTGAGAATAATGACGATTTCATAAAATTCTTATGAAATTAATTAGAAGTGGGCAAGCGCCAAGTGTAATTGCTGGCGATTCAGTGAACCGAGTGCCATTTTAGAAACCGGAGAGATGGAAAAGGGATGCTAGAGAAAAAGCAGAAATGAGCGAGAGGGAGAGAGCCACAAAGAGATGAATGCAACATTCGTACTGTCCTTTGAGGCTAACCGCTTGTGCATTCCATCGCGATGACTCCCGGAGAGACCATGCAAGTCTCTCTATAAGAGCCCACTTTGGTGCGTGACGTGTGTAGGTGACTGGTCGCCGCGCAGTTGTTGCCGCAGCGTCGAGATCCAAGCAACTCTTTTCACTGGGAGCGAGAATCGCAGGCGCGATCTGGTAAAACGAGAAACGTGTAAGACTTTTCATGTACCGAGGGAAGATGAAGAAGCGGATGAAAAAGGCAACGACATGAGAGATACGTCGGCTATTGTCCGTAGGTGAGGAGCAGCCACAAATCCCCGCGATTGTTAAGAAATAACTCCCCCCCCCCTCCCCCCCTGATCGCTTGTGCCATTTCGACGAAAGTAGCCAACGCTTTTTTTTACGTTTCTCCATGCAACTTACATATAAGGATTCGATAAACGCGGCTTTTAGTTTCAAAATATCGAGCTTCGAAATAGAGTCTGTGAAAATGATCAT
>JAPYYS010000760.1:0-61041 GCA_030522525.1 Campopleginae sp. 14b | reverse complement strand
TTTTTTTTTTTTTTTTTTTTTTTTTCGAATGAGCTTTTAGTGAGTTTGCCAATTTCTACGACACTTCCGAACTTCACTGGTGCATCGGTGAGTCCAATCAGTTGCTTTTCCATGTCAACATTTTAATTGCCTTACAATTTTTTCCAAAGGAAAAATTCAGCACGTTGTTCATTTTGATTTCCGACTTATTTTTTTTTTTTTCTTCGACGACGATTCATTTCCGTGTTCCAAACGATCATGTTCCATGCGAAGTAAATCATTTATAAAGTAATTAAAAAATTAAAAAAACAATCGTGTGTGTTTGAAAGTTTTCTATGATATGTCGTGTCCAACATTTGAGCGTAAACATTTGAGCGTATATTTATGCTTTTTCATGCAATATTTAAAAATCGGTTAAAAAACGTCGGACAGCAATCTCTTGAGCGTTCACGTTGCGTCTCTTGCGTAGCCACTCAAGTTTGATACGGACCGACCGGTTATTACTTCCGGTCGTTAATTTAAATCGATTTGTTTCTTAGCTCATCGCATCGTGACGAGAGTGCATATCTAAGTAAAGGCAATTCTTTCATCGTGAAATGAGAATGTTTTTTTGACTTCCCTCAATGAGCGTCGTCTACAGGAATAGTTTTTTTATTCCCAACTTGGTAAAGATTTCTCGATCTCGTATCGAATGTTCATACTCGTAGTTGAATTTATTTTTATAATTGATTGAGGATACGACTGACCAAGTAATCGTGCACCGGACGCTCTCTTAACAACCAATTAATCCATTCTCAAATTCAAACGAACCTCTTTTCAAAAGGTCTTGAAAATCTCGAGTGCATTAGCTGATTGCTCGCATCCTGGAGCTACAAGTGGCCTAGTGTCGATTTCACGGGCAATACCACCTTTTATAGGATTCGGGCTGATTTTATTTTCGATCGTAAGTTTTCATTATAATTCCCCGGAAATGCTCTCTTTCGGGCACGTTCTTCGTTCCGTTTTCTCCACGTCAGAAAATTAGTTTTCAATTAAACTTTTCACCGAGTGCATGCGAAGTCGAACGTTATCGAGTGGCTCAAAAGTTGATTCGATCGAAATTCGACGTAAACTGAATTATAATTCAATTTTGACTGGAACTTGCTGCTCTGGAGGAAATTCGTACGTCGAGCCGAGCATATTTTTGATTTCGTGAGCCCTGCGGTAATGAGTATCGTGTTGATCTATGCAGAGACCTCATCAGTTTGGCATGACAAAGCATGGATAACACGTCCGGTCTGTTTCGTGAGTACCAATTTATTTGTCAACAGAATTCATCCGAGTTATCTATCAATTAGGTCAGCGTACTATCAAACGTAATTACGTTTTATTATATTCCGTTAAGGTGGTCTCTTGCATCAGGGCTCAGGGGTAATATATTGTCGTTGGGATTTAAAGCATTCCGAATGAATTCTCTTCATAAATCCGTGCTAGCTCTACAACATTCTACGGCAATTTTTTTTCATTACGACTCCAATTAACGCAACAAAGAATATTTGACATGATGTTTTCGATGAAATAACTTTCCAAGTAATTCGATGTTTTTTTTTGCTTCTACCTTACGGTTCCTAATATTTTTCAAGCTGTTTGATTGAAGCGTGTTTATTTTTATATTTGCGTACAAACATAGGTATACAACGAGTTTAAGAAATCTCGACGAATCTCGGCATTTCAGCCAGAAACAACAATATAAAGAACCGTAAAGCATTAAGTCTTGAACCCTGCTCTGCGACACCTTAACCAGAGACTCGAGGAATTTACTTTATTAAGCTCATCCATCTTCTCGCTTAGCTGAGATGTCTTTTGCTCTCTCGTGAAATTCTGTGTATTCAGCCCCCTGCCTAATATCCGTGGTATCATGGTACAAATAAGAGCGAATTATTTAAATAGCTCGACGGGAATTTATCCGCCAACTCTGATTTGCCATGAATTGAATTTTAACAGCCTCGCTCTAGATACATTAATTATTGCGGGAGAAATCGATGAAAAACAATCTCGTATCCCCTCGCTGGATATATTTTTCTTAAACAACGAAATATGCAACAACAAAAAATAATAGGGTTTTCGTATATTTCGTCGTTCATTTTCGAACAATAGGCAGACTCGAAATTTTGGCTTAGTTCGGTTCGAATGTCCTGTATATATGAGGGTACATAAATATACACGAACATGTGTGTTTATCGCATGGCAAAATCGAAGAGCGTACGTGATCAGGACCGAGAGGTACACAGTATATAGGCCTAAGTCTATCATTTCTCCCTTGAGCGGAGCTTTTACCATAAACAAACGCTTCCCGGTATGCGAAATCAAGCGTTATGCGAAGACCAAAAGGGGAATTTCGCCTCCCGTCGGCTTCTGTTGTTGATACCTCGTCGTCTGCTCTTGACGTTTCGATAAACACCAACTGTACAGTAGCAACGTTGTTCCCCCTATTCCCGTGTGATGCTTTCTTCGTCGTTCGACTATCGGCATATTTTTTGTTTTCACTTGTTTTTTTTTTTTTTTTATTCTTTCTTCCCATTTTCATTTTCCTTCGTCACAATTCCGCCCTGACTCTCAAAACATTCCATTGACAATGCGGAACAGTAGTTCATACTTCGCCCATCACGGATCCGTTAATTGGCCTCCCTACTATTCTTTGTTACGTTCTTTAATCGAAATGTTTGCTACTGGCGTTGCTCTACCCGGCTTCGGTGTATGAATATTCTAGATTAGTTCGTCCACATTTCACACCCACGATATTCAACATCGAGAGAAAAAAAAGGCTTTTTTGTATTTTTTTTTCGACGTCATGCCAAATTCAGAATCTACTTTGCGAGTTTAACTGGACAGAATTATTTCATCAATGTTTCGAGCGTATATACGAATTTTTTTTGACGCTACACACAATCATAGCGAGAAAGGTTTTATTTCACGCAGGAAATAAAATTTTTATGATTTTTTCTATTGTGTCTATTTCGGTCTCTGTAAATTTGATTTTTTTTTCGTTGACGTTGTGATCCATGCAAACTGATACGAGGAACTGCGCAACTCTGCCGGACGTGAGCTGCGCCAATAAATGTTCCAGACTCACTGCGATTTTATTTGTTGAGAATATAAAATAAAAGAATTTTAAGTGATTGGGCAACTTTGCCCAGAGGGCAATGCCGGATCCCGAGTTCTGGTGCGTCGAATAGAGAGACATCCGGTCGTCGCGTTCCAATTTTTTTCCAAAATAAAACCACTATGGAATTGTTGTTTTTTTTTTCGCCAACGCGAAATAAGAGAAGGACTTTGTGATTTATTTATTGGTTTCGGGACACGAGTTGACCGAAATTCATTCGCTTTTCGTTGAGTTTCAACAAAAACGTAGCGACATTTGTTCGATCAAAATAAAAATGCAAAAATTCCTCGAAAAATGCTCTGCTCACTGAGGCTTCGAAATAAATGGTCGGACTGAGATCATCATAGAATTAAAATATTGAAAAGCGATGCCGATGGTTGAATGGTTCGTTAAAAACAAGAGAATTTTGGTAAAAAAAAATCCAAATGTTTGAATCGAAATGTATCATGAAAAGGAATCATTTAAATAATTTTACGATGGGGAATATTCGACGATCGTTGGTCAGTACGCTTTCCTACTGACGAACGATCATCCAGGATTTTGGCTCAGTTTGCCATTATACGCTGCATCTAAATACATATATAGAAAACGATCGGGTGCGTATACACATGGCATTGGTACATGGAATCGCTGAAACGAATGGATATCATGATTGTTCGTTCTCTTCTCCCGCCGATGGCGATTTGGACAAACTTTTGTTTGCTCGTTGTATTAACCAACAAGTTAATTGACGCCCCAATCCAAATATCATTATAAATGAGAGCTGAACAGTGTTCCGGTACTCTATTGAGCTTTTATCGACTTTGTATCATGTTCGCCGTTATTTCCTTTCCCCATGCCCTTCGCCAACGTTGCTATAACAGTTCATTCTCGTGCAAACATTATATTCCCTTTGCAGATCCAATTATTGGCGAGATAGAGAGTGAGCCGGCTAGGAATCGCTAGGCAAGCCTCGATGTCATCGGCATTTGTTATTCATTAGTCCAAACTCTTGTTTTTTTTTTTTTTCAAACCGCTATCCGACAGACCTAACGACGTTTCAGTGGTAGCGATTCATTTTTTTTTTTTTTTTTTTTAAATCACTGTTAATGTTTCGATGGACCAATTATTTTAGACTAAATTGGATCGACCCTCGGTCTGCTCTTCGCTATACATTCCTCGAGTAGTTTTCAAAACCTCGGGGCACGTTTTCGGCTGTAAAAAAAACTCCTCTCGTTTTATTTCGAGGCCATAGAAATTCCGCCATGACGATCAACGAATATATATTTTAACGAGAGTGGCAACCGATTGGAGAGGGCACAAACATTTGCCAGAAAAATGAAAAAATCCAAAGGGTAAGAGAAAGAGATCGAAAGACAGAGAACAGTCGGAAAATTCGTTGTGCAGGTATGCACAACAATTGTCATCGCAATCGCGTGCATCCATAGACAGTTCAGGCTGGCACAACGCTAATTAACTCGATTTCTCGTAACTTTTCATATTATATGCTCGAAATATTGAATGATGCGACCACAACGCAAATTGTATCCAATTATTACATCAAGCTTATAATTTTGTGAGCCGCTGTTTGACAATTAATCCGACAAGTAATTATTTCCGATTTCAAACGACGTTTCATCGATAAATTTCGGTCTCTGATTCATTTATCCATCCAACCCTTCATATTTCCTTGCAGCCATTTTTTTTTACAAACCACAAATCTCTATCAAACTTCATATAACATCAGGACAAAAAATGTAATATCTTCCAATTCATCGACGATGAATCCCATCAAAAATGCCAATAACAGTCGTATTCCAATGGAAGTCACTGAGAGGGTGAAATGCAATGGAACCAAAAGGCAATTATGGTTCGAAAAAATATCACAAACGTCAATGTTATCATTAAAGGCTACATGTATGAATTTGGTGTTAATGGCCGTCGCGAATTCTTATACCGATGACTTCAAGCCTCCATTGCTTAGGCGGCCTGGATGATAAATCCAAACCGAATGTCTCCGATCGGACGTGTTACGATCCAATTTTCCGTGACTTCGAGCAGGGAAACGTTGAGGGCGTAGTGAACATTAACGGGCTCCCGAACTTATCCACGTGCGCTGCGCCCAGCACTCACTTTCGGACTCAGCTAATCACCTTTCTGGCGTTCGAGTATTCTCGAATAATCACGGTATTCTCATGCGGATATTCTCCATTGGGTTTTACGCTACTCCAGGCAACTTTATAAATCCGAGAGAGAAAGATGACGGCGGAAAGGGCAAGGAATGCAGAATATATACTTATGCAGTGAATATTAAACATTTTCAGTCGTTAATTACTTACACCCAGACGGCTAACAACGATTTGGCTTTTGCACTAATTTTCGTTAGGTGGCCAAAACTATTTCATCGGAAAATCGTTGCAGTTTCAAGCTCGTACTTTACAATCTTCCTTTCTCACTCCCACAGGCTCCCTCTTCCGACTATACTCACACAGCAAATTCGAAACTTTTTACCAAAATCAGCACTTGCGCATAGAAAATCGAATTCGTCATCATAATTCAAATTTCTTCAAATCACGAAACTTTTAATTATCTCTGATGCACCGAGTACATCGGAAACTTATATCGTAACAAAGTCGTTATCGCTCTTTCCTAATTTTTATCAATTACAAGAATAGAAAAGTCATGTTTCTCAGCGTTAATAATTGACTTTTTTTTTTCGACGAATGCAAAGTTCAATAATATTCAAAGTTTCATTTTCATTATTAATAATTGCATAAGAATGTTGCAACGCTATTACGAGAGAAAATTCCGGCAGCCAGGCATTAATTTTCACTATTTTGACGTCTTTTACAATTGAATGGAATATTGAATGGCAGTGTATAACTCAGTGTTAAATGTCTGATATTGCAAAAGGATTTGTGATGCGCTCGCAGGCTCAGAGGCGGCCTCATCGCGACACTTTATATCTTCCAATCAACGGGAGCTCTCGACCTCTCGCGACCTGGACACAATTCACTCTCTCTCTCTTCCGGTAATTTTTCTCATTTTTCTCCGGTTCTTGGCTTTTCCAATATTTTTCATCGTCAACAAGACGCGGTTGCTCTATCGCGAGTACACTTTATTGAGAGAGGATGAAATTAAAAAGACTACGGCCGATCGATGCGAGAAAGGTTACGGTTCCCCCTTACATGGATGGTTTTTCTATTTTTTCTTCGTCCTCCCCCCCCCCCCCTCTCTCTCTCCCTCTTTCCTACACTCCTTTGCGCTTTTTCGTCTTTAATCGAAAATTGGATATTCATTTCCTTAACTACCTCAAATTTCCCGATAACATCACGACATTACTTGAAGAATATTTTCGAACAACAACAACAAAGTTTCGTCTTCATTATTAATTCACAATCACCCAACCAGTTTTGTCTTTCGTCTCACAGAAAACGCACAGATTTTGGATAGGCACAAAATTTTCGAAAGACGTTAATCTTTCCTTTATTTTCAAAAACGGATCTTGTTATTCGGTATGTTCGACTAATCGAATCGGGACTTTGAAAATAAATTTCTGTGATGGGAAGTGTTTCAGCCAGTGGAAGAAAAAGATTTTTTTGACATTTTGCACACCGGATGTGAGCTCATAAATGTTGAGTATTTATTGTATCCACTTCCTGTTTTCGTCTTATGTCATGACCATTTCCCGAATCATGTCTTGGTATCAACTTCCAATATTGTCCATGTGTATTCTTCGTAAATATCTGGATTAGAATCTGGCGAAACTTTTCTTGCCGATAATACCTCCGGAATCCTTGGAGCCATTTTTTGTTATCTATCCAGACATTCCGTATCCGTCTCGAATTTTCTCCCAATGAAATTACGATGAGGGTCGCAAAGTGGGCAGTGAGACGGTATTTATTTGTGGTGATTTTCGTGCGGGTGTCCGCCAGAGGGTAGCAATCAAATCTGGCCGTTGGCTACGGAAACGGCAGAAAAAGTACTGTATCCAGGAGGGAGGAAAATCTTCGATTCTCGTCCTCTTCGGTTCTCATTGCTCTCAACCTATATGGGAACTTCTCAGTCCCTATAGTCATGGATCTGACAATGAAAAAACTTGGAACCTCAATTTCAACAAACTTTTTGGAAAATTTGTATTCTTGAGAATTTTTCTCTGTCAATTCCGAAATTCAATTCGATTGCATAAAAACTCAACGATTAATGTTGGTATTTTCAAATTGAATCGCGTCACAGAAAACAGCAAAGAATATCTGTGTTTTGCATGAAATTTTTTGTTTTTGTTTTGCGGATTGCATTTTTGAAAAACGGTTTTTTCGTAGAGTAACGGAGAATATTTCAACTTGGTTGTTTTTTTTTTCCTGCGACATGCTCCTATTTGCACTTCTCGGTGACTTTTCGCTTAGGATTTTCTCATAAAAAGGTTCTGCTCTTGATTAACATTGCCCCGACCAACGTTTCATTTAACGTTGTGCCTTTGGTAATGTGTCAGGACGAGAAGAGGGAAGTTTCGAAATGTATGAGGGTTTCAGGGAGGAGGAAAATAGGACGAAAAGATTCGTACAGTCTCCGATAGTGTCAGGAGATGGTCCGCGCACACATCTGCAGAGATTGCGTTTGCCAAGATTGCCGAGCATGGCTGATGACACAGAAAGGTGTGGGACGTGCCACCCTCCTCGCGTCTTCTCGTATTTTTTTCTTCCTTCACAAGTGTCCCACAACGACCTAGCTCATTTCTTGCTTTTCTATATACATGCTCAGATTGGCACACATATATTTGTATGTGTGTGTGTGTGTGTGTGGTGTGACATGATTTTTAGTGAGGCTGCGGCCAAGGGATCTTGCCTCTTTATTGATCGATCCTCGATCCGAGCTCCATGTCAAGGGGGTAGTTTCCATTGCTCTTGATATTTACGGCTTCGTTCCTCCCTCTTGACGTGAACGCTAATTAAAATCTATGATTAACTGATCCTTCTCCTGATTGGATACGATAATTAACACTCTTTGCCACTCGCTATCACTTCTTTTTCTCTCTCTTTCCATTTCTCCTGCTTCCTCGTCTCTAACATATGCAATTTTCTGATTATTGGTTTATATCGCCGTTTACCAGAGAGACAATGTATCTCGCTCGGTGAACGTTTCCCTACTACACAAAGAATCATGGCTATTTTTCCATAAGAGTTCTATATTTTCAATGTCAGACTCATTTCGATTTTATTTTATTCAATACCGATCGTGTTACCGGGTCAAAATTTTCCAGCAAGAAAATTGCTCCAATTTTTCTCTCGTGCCATCGAACTTGAGCCCAACACTTGGCGTTTTACTTTCAACCGCGGAGAATATAGTCGTACGGTTTGAGTTGTCGAGTTATGGGAAAGCGTATTTCAAGCTGATCGTGATCGATGTAACGTGTGGTAAGGAGAGAGAGAGAGAGAGAGAGTTACAAGATGAACTCACTGGTTTCTACTTGATGGTTTTGGCGACGAGGTGTCCGTTGAGGTTACACGAACGAGGAAGAGGAATTGAGTTACCCTTGGGAACACTCTCGTGTCGGCTGAATTGAGAACAGGGCCAGAGATTATCCGAGATATAGAACACTAGATAGTAATTTAGATAATAGAGCTCTTGTTCTGTCGGGATAAAACACATATAGCTTCTGCTTTTTATCTCGCGGCCTCATCCTCTTGTAAGATCATGAAGTAATTGAGCCGAATAAATACCGCAATTCGTGAGCCTGCGTCTCGAGTCTAAAATATTTCCTCACATAATTTCGATACGAACACGTGTCGAAAGAGAAAAAAAAAACACTCACACAACCGTATTTCGATTATAAAATTGTGGTAAACGTTACGAGACGTTTTTTTTTTCAATCTTGTCCCAATTTCACATACAGCCAGTTTTTTCTCTTATATGGTGTCGAATTTCGCTTTCCGTTTTTGGCAAAAACAAAGTTTCTGGCATGTCGATCTCAAAAAGAAAAGCACGTACCAACTATCATTCGATGTATAATCAATTGATCGAAAAGCAAACGTAGCCATAGGTGCGGAGCTTCTCGGACGTCGTTTTCTTCGTCGTTCATTCTTCTCGCGAGACACACAACTTTTTTTCACACCAGTCTTGGTGTTGTGTCACAGGGTGATGGATTGTTGGGTCAGTGACAGGATCGTCAATCAAGATTCTCTCCTTGCCGAAACGCATATAGCGCGGAAATGAAAAGATAAAAGTATAAAAACAAACAGCAGCGGAGAGCAATCTCACCGCGAACTCTCCAATGTGCGACCACATATAAATATGTATCCCCCTACATATATACAAGTTATCCTGTTAAAAAAACTTTGATACGCATTTTCTTCATTCGAGACGACCAAGTGGCGAAAAATGTAGCGTCCCCTCATCCCATAGAGTGGATAAACGTCTTCGCGTTACAAAGAATCCGGGTAAAGTCTCCATGCAGCGGAGAAAAAAAGAAACTTTTTTTCTTGGCCCTGCGAGACCTCCGAACAAGCTCTGCTTGTCGTTCTCGTTCAATGCTCTCTCGTTCATTCCTCCCTTAATCGTATTTCGGTAAGGATCATAAATCTGAACGCCTGAATCGAGTGTACGAGGTCCTTCGTACTCCGTTCATCGCGTCGACTTTTCTTCTCCTTTTTTTTCTTTACTTCTCATTCTCTTTTTCCATCACACATGCTCAAGGGACACAATATAGAATAGAAAAAGTGTGACAAGGATGGAGATCGCGTGCTCAGCTGCTTAATGTACCAGAGGGATTTAGTGCCTCTGCTATTTAATGCCATGTTTTTTTTCCCTTCTCTCACTCCTCCAGCCCGTTTGAGGCTGTGTTAATAATAATATTTGTTGGAATATACGCTGAATCAACGATAAGCGAGTGAGTTATAACTAACGGAAGAAAAATCAACGATGATTCACGTGGCCATAGTTTTCCAAGAGAAATGATTCGTAAATTATCGTTATTATTTCATTGTTCGAGGGTGTAAATTAATCACACGAAAAAATCGTATTTTCGCATGTCATATGAATGTATTCTCAATGATAAAACAGCATAAAGACTTTCTACTGTGTCCAATGAATTATTCAACGAACGGAACATTCATAAAAATTATTCAATCATTTGCATACATATTTTTTTTCAAAAATACTCACATGGATACTTAATTATTTTTATTTAAAAATAGCTTAAAAATATTTAAAAATAGTGAATTTTATGTGGCTCCGTCTGTACGATAATTTCGACCTTCAAAACAGTTGAATTGATCGAAATACCCAGCCGAGGTTCCCCAAGCAGAAACCTCGTGGAGTTTTGATTTGATTTTTTTTTTTGAAAATTGAAAAATCAATCGTGTTACTTGGTGACTCGATATTTTCCGCGTGGAAAAGTGAAGTAGAGGAAAACAGTGATCTCGCCGTTAGAATTAATGGACTTCGAGTATCGAGAGTCCCCATGAGGATGCAATGATTCTCGTCAGAGTTATGGGAAACGAAATGATTTCTATCAGTGTGGTCCATTTTCCATAATTTATGATAGATCATCAGGAACAACGTTGTAGAAAAAAATGTTTGGCAAACATTGCCAATGCAACAGAATAAACTGAGCGCTGATATGGCGAGGGAAAAAAACAAATATGGCCTATAATGTGCGTCGTTGATGAAACGCGAAACGCCTGAAGCCATCTACAGCATCCCCAATCCGTGGCATGTACCAGTATACGGTTGAATTGTGAAGCGCTGTTTTCCTCCAATTTCGCCCAAACAAACATTCTGTTATAGATTTGCTCGTACACCCACATCTCCCCTTTCCTCGTCCTCCTTTTTTTGTAGTTTCCTTGCTTTTCCCCATTCTGTCTACTTGCATTACCTCGTCATTATATAATGTCGGGACTTTCGTTAAGCGAAAAATGTGAGTTACCTTCACCGCTAGAGAATCACGTACAACAACGACAATTTTTTTCATTGAACGACGTGAAAAACATTTCACTGTAAACGTTGTTCTGTCCACGGGAAATGTTTTCTTTCGTCGACGTAAGAACTATATACTTATTCTTCAATAAGAAATATCCCCTTGGTAGCAAAATTACGACCATTAAAAATCAAGAGACCATTATCTTCAGAAATCTCAATTCTTCCATGTTTCGTCTTTGCTTACGCTTTGTACGTGTTTATTGCAGCTTTTATTACAATTGCTCGATGGTTGTCTCGACACTCTCTCTCTCTCTCTCTCTCTCTCTCTTCCTCGCGGTCTCCCCTCCTTTTCTAATTTCTCTCGGCTCATGATAAAAATTAACAGACCGAAGCGAAATGCAGGACTCGTTCTCGATGTTTTAGCAGGACATCGCGAAGTAGACTCACACTTTACTCTGCATCACTTCATTTCACTCTGAATGGGGATACAGACCATTTTTCGTTTGTGCGACGAATCATCACGATTGATAACGATCTTAACGATTACGGGAACATTCTCATGAGCGATTGAATCGTCTTTTGTTTAATTATCACGTTAATTTTATTTTAAAGACATTCGCATAAAATGTGGCCACTTCATTATTCATGAAAATAAAACTGGGATTTTTTTTTTTTCGCTGGTGCACAAAAAAAACGAAACACTGATTTTTCTCGAAAGCCACACGTGAGATTATCGATTATTTGATTCTTAGTGAAACATGAAATGACTTTCGGGAAATGTTTGTCGCCGCCGTCGTCGTCGACAGACAAAAGCACGTCAATGTGAACGAGGTTTGCGTTCCGCCCCCTGTCCATACCGAAAACCTCCCTCTCCGAAGTAATTGATAGGGGCGGTGTGTGCTCTCCGCCCGCAACTATACAGACGTACTTGAGTGAATGACATTGTGTGCAGTCGTTCGTTCTTCCTTCCACCCTATAATCTCTATTCTTTGTCTTTATGGCCACATATATATCACTCGTAAGTGAAGCCTTTTACTGCCACGTTTATTCCACCCTCCATGATCGTGCAGTCATCGAATAATTTCATAATTTTTTATCTTAAAATATAAGAAAAAAAAAAAATAAAAAATTTTTTAAAAAAAAAAAAAAAAAAAAAAAACAAATAATTTATGTTTTTTTTGCAATTTTTTTTCGGCATAAAAAAACATGCGTCAAAGCTCTATTTAGTCGGAATCGTCGATCATACGATTTATTCGCGTGAAAGTTCTATTCAAATTGTTTCAATGGTTGACGCGTCGTAAGAGACGTAAGAATATATATATATTTTTTTTTCTAAAATAAATGCCCGCAGTTTTCATCCGTCAATCGATTTGAAAAACGATATAAATCGTTTAGCAATTAAATGAGGAGAGCATTGAAATCATCAATCAGTACGTACATGCTGTATATTTGATTCGTCCTCTAAGCTCCTTACGAGACGATTGGCCATGAACCTTCGCGCTCTTACGATTCTCCTTCTCTTTCGCGTTTTCTTTCTCTCCACTCGGTTTTCCAGATAGATAATATCTATATATATGTTAGTCTCTTTTGGTCTGAATGGTCCTGTAGCAAAAGGTTTCGCGGCAAAGCGCATTACCTCTTCAGCCCCTTAATTGACTATAAGCGTTAGTTTTATTTCATCGCGAAGCAGTGCAAAATGAGAAGCTCAAAACGAGGTTGCTGAGGACGTAAGTATGAGAAGGCTCACTTCTTGCGCGCCAGAGAGAAAGAGGATGGAAGAAAGAAAGACTAAGAGCTGTGAGAAGCGGTAAAAGGAGAAGAGGGCGTGGAATATGAGGACATGGATAGAAAAAAAAGGGAGAAGAAAAAAATGAGAGTAATAAAAAAAGGATGAAAAAACGGAAGCTTCGTGTAGGTTTTTCCGGGGATAACGAGTACAGTTTTTTTTCTCCGAGAGAGTTCCTTTCCTCCCTCCACCTCGTTCTTCTTCTTCGTACGCATCGTTGAAGAGATTTATAAGCCGCTGGGTCAGCTCATTTCCTATCGTTTTATGAATATATTCACTGTTCTCATTCATCATCCACGTGAGTCTCTTCCCAGAGCGTCGTCAATCTTTTCGTAACCCTCGATATACATTTATAGAGAATTTTTCTCCATCCAGGCCGCAGTGTTTGCATGAAAATATATCGTACGAGTAATAACGGTTACTCTACGGTAAATTGTTTTTAATATGTACGCATCGATAACTGTCCATAACATAATCAATCAAGTGACCGAAATCGAGGTATTCAAAGATTAAATGAATGTGTACCATGATGTATGTAATTATCGGAATGTCGATCGAATAAAAAGTTTTCATGAAAGCTCTCGATGAAATACTGTAACGCGATGTAAACGCACGGTCTATGTTAAAATGTTTTCAGTGTATTTTTATACGCACCGAGACGGAATTGTTTAGCCGGTTTATCCGATGAAAGCAGCATCGGAAGCGTAATCGATTTACTCTGAAAAGGTGATGCGAATTCTATACAATTTACGAATT
The DNA here is from genome assembly GCA_030522525.1 of Campopleginae sp. 14b. Classification (NCBI taxonomy): domain Eukaryota; kingdom Metazoa; phylum Arthropoda; class Insecta; order Hymenoptera; family Ichneumonidae; species Campopleginae sp. 14b. The sequence goes on along the minus strand of JAPYYS010000760.1, from coordinate 47,482 downwards.
AAACTATTTTAATCACGTCACTGTCGAGAAAGCAGAGAATCGCAAAAAAGATCTAAAATGTGTGTTCATAATTGGAGACTCGAGTGCGGCAGAGGAATATAAATAAACGATAGGAACGAGAAATTCGTTACTTCGTAAAGGGAGGATATTTTTCCCTTCGCAAAAGAGTCGACAACTCGCGCGTTATTTCCGGATTCGCTCGAGATAGAGAAGTTTTTTTTTCGACGTCCTCTTTTCAAGAGACTTCGTGTCCTGCTCAATTATGTACATCTTGCAATTCCTCGAGCTGGCGGGAGCAGGCGCTTTATTTTATATGTTCGTGTGTCTCTGTGTCTGTATATAAAAGACAGTAGCAAAAGTTGAGGCGCCAATATAAACACGGGAAAAAGATGGAGAGAGAGAGAGAGAGAGCTACGACACCGCGAGAACTAGACAGATTGGAATTTTCCGGGAGACGTCCAAAGCCAAGGATAATCCGTCAAAGTAAAAATCTTTCATCTCGCCTTGTCTCATTATAAATAAATAAAAAAACCGCCTCCTGGCTCGTGGAAAATTCTGTCGACGTTTTTTATTCGAACCACCGCAATTTCTCGCAGTTCTCAAAGTTATAACCCAATCTTGGTCCAAGTTTGATAAATAATAATTACATTCTTATATTTACATGAATAATTGAAATTTTTGGGCTTGCTCGGGTTTCAGCTCCTTAGGAAATTCTTTTAGCTGTTTTTTCATATAGACAGCTCGCCGCGAGAAAATCGAGCGAAACAAACTAATTTATATGTAGACCCAGAAGTCTTGGAAGTTCTTTTGACTTCGTGAATCCTTCTGACCCATGAAATGGCACATCTGACAATCTGTATCGCAATTAGTGATGCGAATAGCCCCGTTTTGATCGTCGTGTGACACAAAGTTTGACAATAAAATGGCAAACTCCAAGTGGGCATCTGCTTGTAATACGAAAAGCCCCAACGAGATGGAACCTTCTTCTGGAACAGAGAGAAAGAGAGAGAGAGAGAGAGAGAGAGAGAGAGGGAGGGAGAGAGTGAGCGAGGAAAGTCTGCAGTAATGGCTCTAGTAGAGAAAGGACATGGTCGAATACACGCGGAGAGTCAAAGGGGGCGTTAAGAGAGACGTCTAGCTTGGATTTTATTCAGTTATATACGGTGAGAGAAATGAAAGAGAAAGAGTTAGATAGCCAAAGTGAGAGAGGGAGAGAGGAACAGAAACATCGGGGAAGATGGAAGGCGAAAACTCGCCTGGGAATATTGCTAACGGACAGGCGGAGAGGAAGCAAGAAGTTATCCAGGCCGGAAGGCAGGAACACACATAGACAGAGGCCATTCTGAGCTTTTCACAAACGGTCCTAAACGTGCACACCCGTTGTAGTGTACCAAGTGGATGACACGGAGACACAATATATACCAATGGACAGTCAACTGACAGAGAAAGGAATGACAGAGTGAGAGCAACAATCCGACAGAGACAGTAAGATATAGAAACTCAACGACTATGTCGACGAAGAACGTCGAGAGGGCGAACGGTTGAGCGCGTCGTCGAGCGCATTATTAAAGGAATCCGTCTGTCTGAGTATTTCCGCGACACAATTAAGCGCTTCACGGTGACCGTGAGCGAGAAAGAGGAATGAAAGAGGCTGACGAGCATAGCATCGGTAGAGAAGCACCAAGTTGAAGACACGAGAAACTGGAAAAAGAGAGAAACGCTTCAAATGATACCACTAAGGCCATCCTCGGTCGCTTTCCTTTTTACTCTCCTTCCGAACTAGTATCTTGATCCTTTAACCACTAGTAGCAACGCGCCATGTCAAAGAGTATAAACTTTCAATCTTTTCACGTATCGGTTGCAGCCCATCAACTGATTGTAACCCTTGACAAAGGAAAAAGCTATTTTTCTTTACTGCTGAAACGTCCAGTATTGGAAAATCCTGACAAACGCCTATTTGGACGAAACATTGCGTCACCCGGAACGCAATTTTTATATTTCCATCCTTAGGATTAAAACTTACTGACAATTCAACGAATTCCAACTCCCAATTACGACGTTCCCTGCTTATGTGTTCTATAAAAAAATGCTCTTCAATCTCGTCAAAGTCTGCTTTCACCTCACATTTCGAAGTTTAGATTAGAGCGAAAGATACGGAGCCCCGCGTGTATTCTCGAGCAGCTGTCCTTGAAAATTGAAAAAGATTGAGGAACAGTGTCTCGCTATTGAGTTAGTTTTTCTTTTGTACGATATCCGGAAAGGTATTTTGCAGACGTTCGTTGGGCAGAGAATTTTCGAGTATTCGAATCCTTCCAAAAGATTGTCGAAGCTTTGGGCAGTCAGCACCGCTGGAGTCTACTTAAGATATGCTGCTATAGCACGCAGCTGCAAGCACAATCGTTTGGTTATTCGATTATACGATTCACTTTCTCTTTCTATCCTCAGTCTCAGGTTCCCTTTCTTTCTATTCATTTGCTCACTCCTTGTCTTATTCTTCGTTGCTATATCTGTATTTGGAGCCATGCTAATATCCGCAGACGCGATTGCAGACAGCAACAGGAGCCTTCAGGCCGAGACGATGAGGCTATATAAGAGAATGAAGTACGAGAAGACGAGAATTAGTCGAAGGGGAGAATTTTGTTCTCGACATCAAGAGCATTTGAGAATCCTTCCTGAAACGTTCATTATTCTTACTTGCCGTGTAGACACTACTGCTTTTCATCTTTTTCGGCTCATCCCGAGTACCTTAATACTATGTACATAAGCATAAGACCGCAGTTACTTTTTCTCTGGAATTCGAGACAGGAAACAAACAAAAAAAAACATTCATCAAGACAAACCTCTTTGATTTCAACGCACCCAGCAATGCCCGAAGGTTCGTCCCTTTTTTCAACAGTCACCAGTCTTCATTCGAAATATAAGAACGTACCTCGCGACATGATTGTTGATCATTAGCCACCTTATTAGCTCGTTTCCATTTTTAATCCAGCCACTGCGGAATCATTGATAAGAACGTTATAGATGGAGAGGTACTTAAGCTCAAATGGATTAAGCCATTCGTGTTTAATCCTTGATAAAAGTCCAATTACTTTCACCCTCGGCTCACTGACATGAAAATTAAATAATTTCCTTTCCAACAACATCGAATACATTAATCTTCTATCCCTGAAAGAATTCTACTGCTGAGATCTGCTGAAAGAATGTTCAGCTAAGTTAATGAATCTTCAATTTGCATCGAAACTCTTATTCTTATTTCTTCATAGCCAGAGTCTCGAAATTATGGATTATGACTCGAAATGATAATGCTCTTGTCGAGAAAACTTTTTAACGTACATTTTCATCAATAAAGATGTAACTAAAGGGTTTTAATGAACGACGGTCTATTCTAGTCTTATTTCTCTTCAATAGCTCAAATTTGGTTGAACATGTAATGCACGTGTAGTTCTTTCAAGGACAGGGTTCCATAGACACAATGCAAACATACAACGCCTTTGTTTTGTGTTTCGGTGTTTACACTGAAGTCTCTGTAACCATCTTCTCTGGTAGATTACACAGTACCCTTGCATGGGAAAATGCAATGTTTATGTCGAGGTATTACGTTGTATGTAAACGTTCTGTGTCCAGGCAGACACCGAAAAATTGAAGAAAAAATTGTTGTAAAACTTGGGATCGTTTTTTAAGTTGTTGCTGCTCGATGGATTGGAGTGCCGACCAAAAAATTGAGGTTCATCACAATCGAAAGCTGCAGCATTTATTCTTGTCAGGTCGAACCTCGATAATGTTCTTATGAGCTAAATATCATCAAGTTTATTAAAGTTATAGACCAGGAATTCTATATTTTACGACGTGCACGAGATGTTTGACAGTTTTGTATGAAACGATCTATATAAACGTAGATTTGTGGGTACGCACATTTATAAGGTTGCGAGTGGGCTCTAAGAGTCCGTAGCATCATCGTGTAGCGGTAGCATCAACGTAATTGGACGCCGACAGATCCAACAACGTCGTGCGTTTCGTGCTTCGTGTTCGTTGTTGAACATCAGCAGCTCTCCGCATCGCTACTTTCGTCTACATATACCTTTGTATTCATATATACACACATATTTATCGTGAATGCGCTTCCATTTACTAATTACTATAATGACGTTCGTAGTTGAGAATTATTCATGGGAACGATGACCCTGAGCCATGGACTATCTCTCTGATGCTCCTCTGAGGCTCCACACATTTACTTTGAGCAATGTCCGTTTATATATATATATATATATATATATACCGACGTAATAAATGCGTTCTCGTTCGTAAATATACTTTTCTCAATACTTGCTGCTCCATTAACCATCATGAGGTTCGACCTTGAAAGTATTTATCCCGAGATCGCCGCGTTGCATTAACCATTAACCATACATTTATTTATTTTCTTCATTGGCAAAGAAATGTTTCGTGAATCACTCGAGAACGATGTCCGTTGATTGATCCAACAGCAAGTTTATTCGGATCTCCCCTCACGTTTCAATACTTTCTTTATGTTTCGTTTTACCCAATCAGGATTTTCATGAAATGAATCGATGTATAGCACAGCTCGGATGCTCCTGATCGATCATTAGTCTTTCTGAGGAAAACGTGATTATCTCAATTTTTTAGCTCGACAATTCATGGTTCACATGCATTTTAATAGGAGCCTGGAATTTGCGCAATTTATTTTATGGCTCCGTGAAGATGAGCGGTTATTAGGATGCTTCGAATTGAAAATGTTTGAATATCGATATTTTTCTATAAGAAGAGAATATCGGGAATTTTTTTTGTCCGAACTAATGAGGACCGAAGGTCCCGGGGACAGGTAGCGAGAAAAAGGGGATGAATGGGGTGTAGGATGTATCAGAGGGAGAAGAGATGAGAGAGCAATGGGGAGGGAAATAAAAGGGGAAAGAAGAGGAGAGAAAGCGAACGAGATTCGAGTACCAGGAGGCACATCAGAGTAGCAGCAAAATAAGAGGGAGACTCGAGTGGCTTCGTAATAACATGATGGTAATTGGACGAGAGCGGCCCACATCCTAATTAGCCGGAATGATGACGTTAAAAGACCACTGTTATTTTCAATTAGCCGCGATGATCGATACGCGAACGCCTTCTCTCCTTCTCTCTCTCTCTCTCTTTCGTAATCCCAGCAGCTGCGGTCACTCGAGATAACTCTTTTCCCTTCTCGCTCCATTTCCAGCTTAATCCCACCGAACTTTTGACACCTCCATGATATCGAGTTCAATCAGAATTCTTTTTCTTCCAAGGATCACTCCATCCGGATGCAATTTCAAAATGTAAAAAAGGTAATATGAAATATTCGGTGATGGGGAATTTTTTCCTCAATATGAGAGCTCATATTTTGTTTAGTTTCGGAAACGAAATGCCCAATAATAATAACAACATTTTTTTCATATCCCAATATCGGCGAAACGAATTCAAAAACCCCTCGAATTTCCGCGTATTAGGTGTTTCGGCTTGTCCCATAGATTATCGATATCCACCCGCCAGCGATATTTCACCTTTGTCCAAAACTTGATGTACGATTATCGTCCCGGATGTGGATACTCCCCGGGGTGCTGCGTATATATATTTATCTGTCGAAAAAAAAATATATATATTCAATAGGAAAGAGACAAAATATCACAGACGTATTCGAGTTGGACTGATACACTGCGTGTATGTACGCGTTATTGGAAATCCATGCATGTATCGTACATAATTGCACATATATCCAATGTCTACAAATATGTGGCGTGCATGGGTTACGTGCCGCCAGTATCCATCGGATAGACACAAATCCATGGCCACGATTGATTTTCGCGAGGTGAAAACAGAAAGAAAAAATCCATCCTACGTACGCGTTTGACCCATGCAACGATATAACTACTCGTACAGGACTTTTTGTGATTTTTTCATGATGCCAAGTTTATTTTCAAAATGAAAATCTTGTCTGGATACATGTTGAAAATTCATCAAGGCACAGGTTGGCGTGAAAATCGATCGACGAAGCGTTAAAAATTGTTGCTTGAGTTTGAGGGTTTTAGTTTTCGTGAATCGATTTAGCATGGAATGGACGATGTAAAGAGAGCCCTGCTCCGGAAAGTGTGTGCGCTTTAGATATATACGTTCTTCGGACATCTGGGAATAAAAGCTCGCGTCGGAGTTTTTCCTATCAAACACAAATCCAAGGTCCATTGAACGGGGGCCAACACTAGCTCTCGCTATCCCATGAGCTACGTTTTCATAGTACGAGGGCGCGAGAGGCCAAGGGAGAGAATTATAGGAGAGGAGGGATCGAAGCTTCTGTGTTAGCAGAGAGTGCTGCAAGCTGCAAGCCGTGCTCGGCCATTAAACGAGATCCTACGCCGCTATAGGTGCATGCTCTCTCGTGCCCGTCGGCTCAGTATAAAGGGCCAGAGAGGAACGAATTTTTTGAGGATCGTTCGGAAGAATTGGGAACGGATAATCGAGCCGCGTCCTCGACGTTTCGATCTCTCGCATTCTTCAGCTATCTCCTCCCCTCGCAGCATCCGCGTCAACATAGCTATGATATACAACAGAAAAGTGTGCGATCGCGACCATTTGTTTTGTTCGTTCTCTTCTCTCATTTCTTTTTTTCCATTACATGGATCGTAGTGTCGTTCGTCACAACTTCACCAAATAGTGCTCGACGGTTTTTCTTCTAAAACGATGATATGTCGAGGTGAAGTTGCCATAATAGCGCTGGAGAACTTGCAATTCAATAACTCTCGTGTGGACGATTATGCAAAATAGAGCGAATTTTCCCTGGACCGTTCGTTCGAAAAATCAGGTTACTTTCATTTTTATTTAATTTCATCGAGGATTTAACGCGATCGTAATGTCTGGATGACGTTCAAGTTGAACTTAAATGCTCGTCGGAGAAGGACGTTTCGAGGGGCAGTATCTCGGAGTATCGTAAAATCCAAGTAATAATTTGCAGCTGGTGGACACACGAGGAAGAGGTGCGAGAGCGGCTTCGCCCGCTGTAAACCTCAAAATTAATATTCGCGGTTGGCCCCGCTCTGGTCAACCACTAAATACTCGTGCTACGCAAAACCCGAGATAAATAGACGCAATTAAATTTAACCGGAAATGCTAAAGGAATGAGAGATACGGCGAGGCGAAGCCAGTGAGGGGGAGAGAGAAAGAGGAAAAGAATAAAAAGTAAAAAACATTGTTGCACCAGATAAGCGGGAGGGTTGTCCCTCCTGTGGCAATGAAACGCTCTTCGTCCTGGTCAGAAGCTTCCGCGCATACTGTCGTAACATTTCTAGCTCGAGTGCTCGTACAACACCGACAAATATTTATGGCCTACGTTGAGATAACCCCCTTGCGAATCCTCTATACCTCTCGTGTGAAATTAGCTCTTCGTGGCACTCTCCAAACCACATATATCCTACGAATATTCCATCTCCTCCACCATTCCCAAATCCGGTTGAATCGAGGACCCGAAATTGTTCAATTTGCGTCGACCGTCGTAGCTTATCTTTAAATAAATCGTTAATAAAGTTCCACGAATGTTGTCCCTTCAAAGCTCGTACGAATTCTCACCACAGTTGTCCCGGAAATCATTTAAACTAATAAATAATTGTGTAGTCGTATATTTTTCTCATTAAGCAAATCTACCGCGTTGCTTACTTTTGTAGATATAAGCAAATGGCCAAAAATACCTCGAGTAGGTCGGATCCATTTTTATCAAAAATTCCAACAAATATTTATGTTTGAACATTAAACATTAAATGGTCGGCAGATTTATCATCATTATTCCGTATACATCGAATTCTAGAATCTCACAAAAAGTTGATTCTGAGTCTCGTCGTTTCTCATATGCCGATGAATTTGTTTCAGAAACGTTTACCTACGAAAAACCATGCCTACGAAACATGCTTCTCCGAATCATTCATGCATGAATGGCTTGATAATTGTTTTCCCGTCATATGAGACTCCTGCAGAGACGAAACTTTTGTGACAAGTATAATTGCGATTCTCCATCTTCAAAGGTTATTACTATAACCGAAATACATTTATCGTAATCCAGCTCACATGTGAGCGAACGTACAAATTATATGCGGTTGATATACACGCGGTTGGAAAAGCTGGCAAGCCGGAGTAGATGGAAACGAGTGTTTAACGAGTTTCTTGGGCAGTTTTGGCTTCATTTCCTTTCTTCGTGAAGCTCTGAAACCTAGAAATCTCTACGAGAGCTTCCGCCCTCGTTTTCCTATCCTGCTGTACACGCTTACTCGCCATTATAGCGTGTTACGAATTTCGAGGGAGTATGCGCTCGAGCTCAGTACTCGCAACTTGCACCGAAAAGGTTCCTTTCCCTTGCTGCTTGAAAGACCGATATAGGATGCCAGAAACAGGGGATTCGAAGAGAAATGCTTTTTCTACCCCTGTAATGTTCAAATAACTCAAAAACAAAACACCGACCTATTGAATCACGTTCGTATTGTGAACATCAAACGGATGAACCAGCTCTCAATTTTCACACCTGTGCTATTTTTTTTTGATTATTCCGATCATTTCTAAACTGTTTTCTCACAATTATTTTCAATATCGAAATCTCAAGAATGTTTTTACGAATTGTACAGGATGTATTGTGTTTGAATATTGTCTTTTTCAAAATTTGTGTCGTCCATGACTTGATCGAAAAGTCTTGTGGTAAGATTCGAAAATCTTAAACCCTCGAATTCGATGAATTTTTCATGGGTTATTGAACAATGTTGTAATGGGAATATGAAGAATCCCAAACTGACACAGCCAATCGATTAGAAACTCTAGACACAAACATGAATCCCTGTTCATAGTGTCAAGACTCTCTCGTACTTGGCACACGCACGTACATAAGCAAGAGGAAGTTGTCGTATACACAGTGCATACTTATGCCACGACGGCGAAGGAAGGTTTGAGGCCACTTCGTGGTAAGAAGGAAATAGCCCGAAGGGTTTCGGCGTGCTATACTTGTGAAAACTTGGCCTAAGCCATCGCGGGGCCACTGCATACTTACATGCATACCTGGCCAACTTATAGAAACAGCTACGAGCACAGACACACGTCCATATGTTTATACGTCATAAGCTTTTACATTAATGTTTACTATCACGAATAGGTGAAAAGTCAAGGAGGAGGATCTAGCATGCACGCGATCGGTTCGAGCTCGTGGTTTGGGTAACTTTCTACATACATATTGGGGATAGAGAGATGCTGGAGCAGTAAATATTTACCTGGAGCTCGGTTGAATGGCCGATGAATAAATTTCTTACCTGAATTGCTCGACATGTTCACCCTCTGCCCCTTTAAACCATGAAACGTCTCGTATATGCATATATGTATATCATCTATACACAAGGGGGTAGTTTGGGTTATAAGGCAACGAGAGTTTACGCCCGAGAAGTTAGCCGAGGGTTGGGGCAACGATTGCGTGAGAGAAAAGGAGAGAGAGAAAGAGGCAAACCCGCGTGCGCTTTTCAGAGCATACCCAAAGCGGTTTAGACTTTACCACGCCTCTTTCGCGTCTTCTCTCCTGTATATGTTCTTATCCAACCCCCACTCTCTTTCTCCCTCATTCTCATCTCCTACCCCCTTCTTCTCTTTTCGCTCATCTCACCGATGTGGTTTCGCGATAGGGGTGCTTTTCCGTAAACAAATCCACAGTCACTTCGGTGGGCTTCTCGCACATCCTCTCCTTTCTCTCCTCATTCGTTCCCAATTTCTAAGGGACGCTATTTATCCACATGCATGGGTATTCACCTTCATCCCATGTCAAAGCGTACACCGTAAATTTACTGTATCGATATTAGGCTTTATAAATTTTGAGCAAACAACTAATGATCTCGCATATTGAATTTTTCGTATATTGTCGAGCTATAAAGAAATAGTTTTCGGAAAACCACGCTCCCTACTTCGTGGATATTTTAACGATACGTGACCGACAAAGACCTTCGATGTGTTTACAGGCAAAAGTTTTTTTTCACGTCGTTCAAATTTTAAGAATAATTGAAAAACTAATGAAAACTGAAGACGGTCCACTCAAAATAATTTTCTTTTTGCCGTAAAAAAAAATTATATTTCATTATTTTCGTACGAGCTCGATTTTTGTTGGATCCGACACGTGTGGTTTTTTTAATCGGTTAAGCACATGTGTCTATTGATGAAGAACATAAGCTTAGGTCGTAGAGAAATGAGGAGAAAATCTTGGCACATCTTTTCCCCTTTCATTTCCAAGCCTCTCGCTTCTTTGCTTCGTTATTGCTCGGGGGAGTGAGCAGATGGCTGCAAAGGCCTCAATAGAGGGAAGAGTGCGGGGTGAAGAGAGAGGGGGTACTCTCAGCATTATCATCGTTGTTCTCACACGCATACACAGGCAGTCCTCCCCACGGCAGCCCTAACGGGGCGACGTGTTAATGCTTCGGTGAGTATACGGAGAACGAGTTGTACGACAGGGAGGGAGAGAGAGGGAAGGAAAAGAAAGAGTAGAAAGGAGCGAGATAGGAAAACCAAAAAGGCATTGGGATAGAGGGCGCCTTTTAGGCAATGCCGACATGACGGCACAGATTTGCCCCCCTCTCTGCGAAAAGGAAGCTCCCGATTGTGTGTTTCACCGCGAGACATCTACACCAGTACATCCTCCGCTTTTCCGTGATATTTCTTCACCTCCTCACTGCTCAGCGTCGCTCCCTTATTTTTATTCTTCATTTTCGTCTCTCTTCTCATCATTTTTGTTTCTTCCGTTTGGCAAGATTTCTCTCTTTGTCATGGAGTCCATGGTGAGAGTGCGGCTTAACCCGGACTACATAACCGATGCTCAAATTTTCCCTCACAAATTTCAGCAATCCTGAAACCCTTCTTCTGATTCTCTCCTTCGCTTCAAGCATCAATCACATTTCCTTTGCACTCGCGCTCGAGTGGCCCCCTTATTCCCTGCACCTCGGTTTCAACTTTGTTTCATGGCCCACCGACTCTTTTTATATGGTCTTCTCGTACATCGACATGAAATTCTCAGGTGATTTAATCACGCGGTCTCAACACAGAGCTTTGACGCTGTGACTAAAATTATTCCGATATTTTGAAGCCTCTTGCGAAACTGCTCATGACAGATTATCGTGATATGTTTTTTTTCTTGCGACGTTGAATAACAGTTTTCAATTAAAAATCTGACGTTGAAACGAGAGTGTTGCACAACTTGAAAACGAAACTTCTCATCATCCTTTCTTCGCAAAATCCAACAGGTTTTGAATTTTTAATTAATTTCATTGTGGATTACGTTTGTGAGATAATAGAAGAAAATTCATATTTTTCTAAACGTTTATTATTCCTGTCGTGTTTATCCAAAGCTTTTTTATTAAATCCTTTGAATAAACGCGAACGTTTAACCGCCGCTGCGTTGGACTCTCGCGCGTTTTCTCCATCCATCGCTTATCATTCCTATTAAGAATGACTGTTTCACTTAATTAAACTGTCTGACGGGATTTGCAAAGGGATTATTATTACCGCTACCGTATGGCACGGAAGAGAGGGAGAGATGAAGAGATTGAGGTACAAAAACGAAAGAGAGAGAGAGAGAGAGAGGGGGGGGGGGAAGAGAGCGCGGAGGCAAGGAACACTCTCGCCTTGTTCAGATAGAAATGAGCTTCTGGTCGCTAATTAGTAAACGTCCCGGATTATATTGTTCGGTATTGGTATTACGATGATCTCACTGATGTAATATGTATGGTTCCTGGTTTTGCTGCGAATATTCCTGGTTATAACGACCGCAATGTTCCGATACAATCCATGGCTTAATGTATGTATTAGTATTAATTATATCAACGAGTATGCCTATGTAAATATACATGACTATGTATATTTATTCGAGAGAATATTGCAGGTGGGTTACTCTCAATATAATGTCAGTCCCAGAAATTCTCTGTAACGTTCTGCATGGCAATCATGAAATTCGACAATTCCAATTAAAACGGAAGTGCTCTGATGCTAGGACTTTCACTATCAGATTAATCTTGATTTTCATTTGCAATTTGTTCGCTGGGAACAAATATCCTCATCTTATTCCCTTGGAATGTGAAAATCCAGGCGACGATTTTATAGTTCCGAGTCAGGAAAAAAAAAAAACGTTGGTATGAAAAAAATTCTGTTTGACTTCATATACTTTGGTCTTCATAATTTTGCATAATTTGTATAATAATAGACATCCGTTCTCGTGCTTGTTTCATCAGTTTCATAAAATATCATCTGGGCTCCTTCAAACTCCAGAAAAAAATGTTTCCTCGTTGAATCTCGACCCTTGGAGCTAAACAGTATTTGTCATGTCGTAACTTCATTGATGTCTGATCATAATCGTATACTGTCTGCTGCTACTAGCTTATAACCACTAACGACACGAGTTCTCTTGCGGAAACGCTTTCCCACCGTCGCAACGTCCCAATTGGCAATTACCATATTGAACACACTGCCGTGCACCACTGTGTCTATATTCATGCATTAAAGTTTTCTTTTAAACATCAACAATCTACGTGCGTATAGACTTTGACTTTGGTGCAGAAAATCAGGTCCAATTGGCTATCCCAGTGAACAATTTTCTTTCTGTTTAAGTTGAAGATTTAAGTTTAAACTTTCGAGGCTCCAATTGACATAATTTTAAATCAAATGCTGGCTATACACTTTTTTTCTATTTGGATCAAACAAAATTGTACTTTCTCTAATTTGATCATTTTCTTTTAGAACAAACGAAAATCCCTCGTTTATCTATTTCATTTTTGCATTTTAATTGTGTTCAGTTCAATTTATTACGAAACATTTTCTTGGGAACACGGAGAGACACTATCTCGAGGGTAGGAATGTTGCTCTTCTTTTTTTCGTTCGATGTTTGCGTTGCAAAAAATGGAGAATCGCATCGACACGAGTAAACATTATAATTAAAATGCCAGTTGTACAAGGAGGAATGCCTGTCGCATGAAATTTAGTCCGATCATAAACGTGTACGCGTCAACCGCTAATGATAGTAGTCGCATCAGGTCTCGACTACCCATAACCTGATCAATGTCTGACCACAGCTATGCAATAACCACTAAATGCTTCTCTCTATGAAACGTCAATAGTTTCATACGTTCGCGAGTCTCGCTCTCACTTTAGCATTTTCGATCATATTGGCAATTACCTCGTCAACCACCAAAGCCATTAGGAGTCTCGACTGGGGGTACTAAATTACAGGAGTGGGGGTTTCTGTAATATAATCAAAGGAAATGACTCAGAGAAGAAAAAAGGGAACTCGAATCGTTTTAAATTGTAAAAAATATTGTGTCCGAATCAAAGCGTTACGAGATTTTTAAAATGAAACAAAAATCATCCTTTTTTCTTTTTTTTCAACGATTTATAGTGAAAAAAAGTAAATTTTTCATTGGGCTAATTTCGCAGTAGTAGCACTTACGCAAAAAGACTGTGCCGGAACCAATATAAACGTCTGTTCATAGGAGGCCAAGCGAGAAACAAAAGTTTCCAGCTTCCGTTTTATCTTGACCGTTTTTTTTTTTTTTTTATCGAAATTGTCGATCGCTCTTGAAGTCAATATCGTGTAAAGGAAACACCTAAAGCTCGCACATACAAACTGCGAAGTGCTCACGCGATGGGCTCATACGATTTAAAAGCTTTTTTTATATTTTTTTTGGTGAAGCGTTTGACGGATTGTGTTCCACTCGAATTCGTCGAAATATTCTCGTGATTATCGAGCGAACCTCCCGTTAATTAAAAAGCCCGGTGGACCAGCATTCACAGACCATATCACGTGTGTCGCACGAGCGGATCCACGAGGGTATTGATAATGGATGAGGAGCTCGCTTCAAACAGCATCGGAGCTTTTTGCATCAAGGACCCAGGAATTTATGACGAAACGGCTTTACGCCATAAAAACGATTAATACGATTAACGAAAATTTTCAATAAATTTCACGACTATAAATATTTCGAACTTGACTCTTTTGCATGAGAGCATCCAGAATGATACTCCGATGACCTCAAGGGGTAGTTGAAAAAATGATGGAATTTTTTTGCATACGGAGCGGACGCATTCTCAACGTAAAATGGAGAATTTCCATTTTTACTTGGCAAAGAAAATTTGATCCTCTTTGTTGGATAAACAATTCGGATGTACAAAAGGAACTGAATTTTTTTGCAAACTCACTGGTCCCAGAGAGACAATTCCCGATTGTCGTGGAGAAAATTGGCTGAAGGGGAGACGCAGCGATGAGAGGACAGCTAAAGTTCAAAGTATAGAGCGGCTCATGTGCATATGGGATGACAAAAGGAAGCTGGAAAATCTGAGAGAAAAGTATGAGCTAGAGGGTTCTGAAAAAATAGAAGTGTGCTAGCAGTATGAAGGGGGAAAGAAAGAGGAGAATGAAGGTCCGTCGAGTCCGGCAAAGTAACATTTTCGACCAACTCAATGCATACGTTAAAGCGACGAGGCGTCTCATCCTCGATTGTGAATTCAATTTCAGGGAGACGAGTCTGGCGAGGAGGCTTCTCGCCACCGTTATCCACCCCCTTATACGTGTCACCCCGCTGTAAGGGTGGATGGGACAAGCCGACGTCCGAAGATTGCGACCCCGCTCGGATCGTTGAATATGAAATATGCACCGCTGATTGTTCGTGCATATTTTTCCATCCTGACTATACAGAATTTTCTTCTATCCCATTTTTTTCTCGTCATTGTTTTCTTCCTAAAAAGTTCCAACGATATTTCTTGATTCTATCAAATTATGCCTGAAATTTTTTAAATCCAAGACCCGATGTTATTGTCGAATCGATCATCTGGAATTCGTATGTTACGAATAGTCTAGTCTACTTACTTGTCAGCATCTGTGCATAGTCGCTATGGATAGGGAAGAAGCTGCAAAAATACAAGAAATGCACAGGTCAATGTTATCTGGATTTTTATTTTCTCATTTCCCTATGGAATGTGTCATTAGCGCTTGCCTATCAAAAGCAAGTATAAAACAGGAAATTTCGAAACTTTGATAGTCTGCACTCAAACTCGTGTTCGTGGTTTGGAAGGTTTGCGAGTTTCGCCAGAGTGAGTAGAGAGTAGAAAAATGGTTCAAAGACCCCAATGGGGTGTATTATCCTGCATATCCTACTAAAGTGCTGCTCTCGAACTTTCTTGTGCACACACACACACATACATGCACGAGCATGCTAACAGACAGAAACTTCGGTAATGAATCGTTAATTTAGAGGGAGTTGCTGGAGATTTAAAAAACTCTCCAACTCCTGAAGAAAGCTTTCGTCGTCACACGATAAAGAAAAGGGTGGTATGGCGCAGTGCATAGGAAAAGGATAGAAAATGGATCACTGAAGGCCTTTCTCCAAACTTCCTTGCTGACGCTTGGAAATTCTTTTATTCCCGTTCCCCAAAGAACGCCGTTTGAACTTAAATCATTTTTTCGGGTTATGAAATAATTATTAGTATTCTCATGGAGTCTGGATTCCGGGAATCTAGTCGTAATTATCAGGTTCACAAAAATGCGTAACGAGATAGGCGAATTTACCTGTGGAACGATCTAAGGTGAGTGATCAGTCGCTGTCAGCGTATTTTTGCCATTTTCCCGAGTCAGCTGACAGGGCCATTTTTCAATTAGTCAAACGATAGCGGAGAATTTTCATTTCGAAAATTCGAGGTGAGGTTAGGCGACTGATACTTCACGTTAATGAAAATTGTCAGGGACTTTAACGCAGTATGCGAAAATTCGAGAGGCAAAAAGGAGGCAATGTTCAACTAGTTTATCAACGATTTCTTAATTTCTGCATTATTTTCTGACTGCTGAATATCTTACGGTTGTTGAAGTGATTAAAAAAGCTTGGCCATAATGGCCGGAGGGAGAATATATCGTGAAAGAGCACAATAATTAATTCACCCGCAGCCTATATATTTCTTTTCTTCGGTGGGGTTTTCACCGTAGACTTGTTACGGCTTAATTAATCGCAATAATTAAAAGGAAGGCGTGTATACGTTATGCGAGCGTGGCCGGGAGGCAGAATTCGTTTCTTCTCCCTTTACCTCTCGCGTCATCATCGTAGTCTTTCTGTATTTTTTTCTTTCTCACATAACTATACGTCATTCCTTCGCTTTTACGCACAGTGTACGTTTGAATATGCAAACTGGTTGGTTCGCGAGGGTGGAGGACGTTGGCAACTTTCGGTCCGAAATATTGCCACAAGGAAATGCCAAACGGATTGAAATATAGATTCAGCGACAGGCAGGAAGGAAAACGTCGTGTGCCAGAAGGGGTTAAGACTATCTCTTTTCTGTTGTCGCTTTCGCAGGTTCTACAGGCTTCAGAGTTAGTGTATACGGTCCGTCCTTGATGCCCACTTCATTTTCAATACAACGGCGAAATACACTCGGATTTTAGTGCTTACAAGCGGCGGGGGTTAACGAAGGATTATTATTTTTCAGTGAAAGCCCCGAATATCCAAATTCATGCAGAATTAATCATTCATTCTTTCCTTCAATTAAATAATTCCAACCTGAGCCACTGGACACTAGTTTGGGTTGAATGTTTTGGGAATCTCGCAAATTATCACTGAGCTCAGTTTTCTTCATTGGAATTATTGTCGTTGTTCGTGCTCGAACGGTCATGGTGAATCTTCTTTAACGAAAAGGTCTACTTGTTAGCGATAATTGGCTTCGGACTACTATACAGCCGAGGGGAGCGTTACCTGAAAATTCGAGTTCGTGCAAAGCAGAAAAAAAAACAGCATGAATCTCGTCCAAATATATGTTCTGCTCGTAACTGAATACTTATGAGTGTTTACTTATTCTTGTTGCGTCAAGTCGTTTCCTATTTACCTGGCGGATATAAGTTACAAGTCGAGTCTCCCTCGTGGAATATATCGGAGAGCAAAAGTCTCGGCGACGAGAGGGGTACTTTTGGAAGATTGTAGAGAGAGAGCTGCTAGTAGGTTAGTTGGCTATGAAGTACGAGAGCTCCGGGACAACACGCTCTACGGAGAAGGCAAACCTTGAGGAAACTTGAGAAAGCATGATGGAACAGAACCAGCGGTTGTGGGGCTACGAGAGAGAAAGCCTGGAAGGAAGAGAGAAGGTGACGAAGGGTTGGGGCCGATCTTGGCGAAGAAACGTGCAGACTTGCAAAGGGTAGGTTACTGTACTGCGTCGCAAACATGGAATAACAAAGCCCACCAACTCAACACTGTGTGCAAGTTCCGCATCAACCTCGCTTTTTATCCTCGTTTTCCCTCGCTCACTGTTACCTACCCTCTGCAGTATCCTTTTTACTCTGAACCAGGAGAAACCGAATGGGAGGCAGGGAGCAAAAGCGAAAAGGAGACGAAAGACAAGAAAGGGAGAGAGAGAGAGAGAGAGAGAGAGAGAGAGAGAGAGAGAGCTCACCGCCAAAACGCCGCAGAAGTCTACCTCGAGTCTGCAGTCCTCGGTATCCCTTGGGGTGGCCCAGCTTTTTTGGTCGTTTTTTTACCTTCTTTCCAACCCTTTCGGAGCTCTTACTTCTCCAATCTGCTTTCTCTTCCTCATTGTTCTCGCCTCGCATACCAATCGCCACTAAATCGTTTTGCGTATAGCACGTGAAAACATTTTTTGTTAAGACAGACCTTGCTATCACGTTCGATGATATTTCAAATAAATTTACAAAGTCGTAGAAAAAGGCAAACAATGAAAAATATAAATGGGCAACAAATTATGAATAATTTGTAATTAAAAAGAATTGTCTTTTCATAATAACACATACGATTGAATTTGCATTCTTATTGAGTTTAAAACAAATCTGACTTCAATAACGTATGTTCGCCTTAATAATACTTATTAGAGTGGCCACTCGATTGAAGTTAAATTTGTAATCGTTAAAAATGTTCGATTGCTGGGTAGGGAAAGATCCAAAGAATTCGAATAAGAAAGAACGAGAGAAACGTTTTCGAATACTCACAATGGCTTTGTAAATTCATGATTATATGCTCTCTGCCAT
This sequence comes from Campopleginae sp. 14b, assembly GCA_030522525.1. NCBI lineage: Eukaryota > Metazoa > Arthropoda > Insecta > Hymenoptera > Ichneumonidae > Campopleginae sp. 14b. Next base: position 29,445 of record JAPYYS010000760.1, on the reverse strand, counting down.
TATTGTAATTCTCTTGTACTACTTGAGATGAGAGCTCGCCTCTCCAGTACTTGCCCTTTCCACTTCATGCCAATCTTTCAATAACAACGACGGCGACGGCGACTCCTCAAAGTCCCTTAAAGAATTAATTTTAATGCGTTCTATTCTCCTCAAGATCACTCGTTTTCTCTTTCGCTGGCTGTTACCATTGGGTGGTACTTGATAAAATAATTATCCCGTGGATGACATAATAATTTTTTATCGTCTTCAATGTTGACGCGCTAGAATTTTTTTTTTTCATTACTGCTATTTATTCAAGAGCGAAAAAATTGTTTTTTTTTTTCTCTCAACACCCATGAAAATGCAAACTTTTTTTTACCAAGAAAAATGCTCCTAAAGCCTCTGGACATAGGAGCCAGAGTCTCTTTTATTATTGCTTTGCTTTTTATTGGAAATCCTTTGCTTTGTCGGAGGAAAAATTGGACTCGCAGAAAGTTAACGGATACTGAAAACTTTTTTGTATTCCCTCGGTGCCGGGATAAGTGTTGAGAAGCGTCGTACAATGGTCAGGAGAAGAGAAACAAAACTGAAGATATCCTTATGGCGTGTGCAACTTGGACTCGCATTTCTCTCCATCTGCGTCCAGGGACGCACAAGACTATACTTTACTTTTCCAATCTCCTCAATCCTCCAAGCTTTACGTTCTCTTCCACCCCCTCATCTCGAGAGAGTCACCATTAGCCGCTAATGATTCACGCAAATCGTTCCTCGCCCCCGCGTCCTTCGTGAATTTACAACTCTCCTTGGATATATACAACAATCTCGTTCTTCTCTTGCGCTCTCACCACTCGAGACCGAGAACTTCAACGATTACGAAACAACGAAGCAATTATTCTGCGTTACACGAAGACACGATGAGACTTGGACGAGTTTTCCTCAAAAGTCTCGAAAATAAATAATATTAAGCATTCCTTGACAGGTGATTAGTATTTTCAACGAAGACAAAATATTTCGGAGCACATAGAACATTTTTATCATGCATCACGTCTCACATTTCAGTAAAATTTTGCATTTTGCACAGTCGAAATCTCTTGAACCTTGCTTCTTTTTTTACAATGCGATTCCTTGAGAATTTGAGATTCTTATTTCATAGGATGTGTGCTTAGTGTATAGATGAGAGCGATGAATTTTCCCGGTCGCTTGAAGAAGCTCACTTTAAGGTTAAACCGTTTTTTTTACCATGCCAGGAGAGTCATTTACCGTTAGCAGTGCGAGAACCTCGTAAAGGAACAAGTTCCGAGACTTTTCCCTTTCAGGGATCTCATTGTCATCCCAAGGCTCTCACTCGTCGCTATTAGCATTCGAGCGGCATAAATATCCCGGTGACCCCGTTCTCAAGCCTCAATATTCCCATAGCTTAGCAGACTTTCTGTGCTTCTCTGCTTTTTACCCTCTCGACCATTTTTCGAATGAGAAGCTAGACCTGGCACTCCAACTCGTCTTCTTGGCTCCGTCTCGTTTAATATCGGTTATGACCGCCCTCCGAGAGCTTTAAATATCTACGAAAGTTTGGGCTTCCCCTTCGCAATTGTAATAACGAGCGATGAAAAGACGAGAGAAAAAAAGAACCAGGAGGGAAAAGCAGCCACGAAAAACTCGAGAAGCGGTCTTGCCTTATCGTATCGAAGGAATCATTTTTTTTTTTTTTTTTCAATTAAACGTTGTTAGTTAAAATGCCAAAAATTCTCCACAAAAGTTACGAGTAGAATGTGTTCAAATCAATTTTCGTACATGTCAACACAGGCCACAAGGATGATGCCAAGATTTTTTATATTGGCCTGCACAATTCAGAAACTTTTCCTCCCCTCATTCTTTATTACACGTAATCTCAAGTCTATGATGTCCAAATACACAAAAAAATAAAATACACGGACTCCGGTGATTGTTTTGTGAAGTAATTGGTATTTACTAAAAAAAATATTAATTTTTTTCCAGTCATTTCTACGTTTGACTTTTGCCCGCACATCACGTCTTTGCTTACATAAAACTGCGTAATGTAAAGCTCTCTCGTTTGGCTGTGTGTGGTATTATTTAGCGAACCTCACGTTCGGTGGATATAATTGCCACGTGATATCATTCCCGTTGATGTTCGAGACTGTTGTGCTCATAAATATATATACGGAAGCTTTCCCGTTATCGCGAAAGTGCTGAGAGCGTAACAGAGGTCGCCCGAGGAAAGGATAATTAATTTTAATTATAACTACCATTACGCTGACCTTCCGCCCACAGTTAATATACGTATATGAATATCTCTATGTATATAGAAATATAATGGTAAAAGGAATACGATGAATGTACAGCAAGCTGAGTATCCATATCCAGTTACGCCCACGGCATATCCGCGAGCGTTTTTCGCCGCCGTCTACGAGAACCAGCAGCCCCAGTGGCTTCTTCAGCTCTCTCTCTCTCTCTCTCTCTCTCCTTCCATTTCTGCACCTTACGCTGATTTATTATACGGTTGAACCTGGTCGTGGATATATACGACCTTTTACATGGGCTATTTTAGCGTCAATTGATTTATAGTATTCATAGACATTTTTCCATTTACGTCGCTTGCCAAACCGTCCAGAGTTTTTAAATGAATATATTTATTTTATAATAATTGAATAATAAAAAAACGTATTTTATTTTCATTATTTATTTCTTGTCGTCCTCGTGCTACGCGACCATAAAAATATCTTCCTATAAATGATTTCTGGCGATATTATGTTTGAAAAAATGTTGAAGTAACTCGGACGTGTTCATGAAATTCCGTCCAAGCCATAAAAAATAATGTGATAATGCGATAGCCGAAGTGGATCCTCCATATATATATAGTAGGACTAGTTTGTCGTCGCGTTAACTTGAATCTTCACAGCTTCTGGTGTCATTCCTCGCTTCTGAGGGAAAACATATTGGCACGTTATTAAATTCTTGCTTAATACGCCGGAATAATGGTGACGAAGGACCGAGACCTTCGGACGAGAAAACGGCACGCCCTCTGTATATCCGACCAAGTGAGTAACTACCGAAAGAGATAACCCTCGTATGCATATTGCTGTTCGCTACAGATATTCCGGCAATCATAGGCAAGGGCGTAAGCCATGCCATTCAACAGTTTCCTCCATCGCTTATACGCCCTTTCCATTTGTGTCAGTTGCTATCCACGGAGTAACGCAGCCTCTTTCCTTGTGTAAGTGTGATCCATACGTGTCCAGAATGTTGAAACACCTGATGCATACACTTCGTCCTGTACTAAATCGATCAAACAGGATATTAAATTTCGCTACGCTGACACGATTCGATTTTTTTGCCCCGGTGATCAAAGTTGATACCTCTCGGTAAACAGGTTAGGATGAAACCATTTGCTTCGGCCCGAAGGTTTTTCCGATTAAAAAAAGTTCAATAACGTTATTCTTAATTAATAACGATTTTTTTTTCCCACCCGCGCAGAACATTCCAAAAGTTACGTAAACTTATTATTATGCATTTTTTACGGACAAAAACGATCCAAAGCAATTGGCACCCTACTCTAAAATTTCATTATCACTCGCCGCACCGGATGACGATGCCGAAGACTGCAACGCCCCTCGTCCTTGATATCGACATTCTGTTTCTCTTTTCGCCATTATTAACCACCTCGACTTCAATCTACGATAGATTGATTGATGAATCATGGGCGTGGTAAAGCATTCACCACGAAAAAAAAGGTCGATGTCCGAATTCGAAGCAGATAGAGGGGTTTGTGTAGAATGACAGCTAGGCTTGCACACGTTCAGCGCACAATCGTTAAACTATCCAAGAGGTTTAACGACTGACTAATGGTTACGAGTAACGAGAACGTGTCGACGTTCGCCGTCGATCGTTCCATCCTATCGACGGGGTTCCTCGTCCGTTATATACTCCCTCAATATATCTATATGCCAACAATACAGTCTGTTTCAAACTGAACCATTGCCTTTTCCTATTTTATTTATTTTTTCATTCACGATTGACTGGATTGAAAACAAAAATATTATTTCTTTTTCATAATTGACGAAATAATGTTCGATTTTTTAATGAGTCGAGTCGAAAAGTATTTCCATTGGCGTTAACTTCCCTACGCATTTATACATTTTTATTTGGTCCTGGAAATTGTGGCACACGCATTTGGACTACCGGAAAAGGGCAGTGACTCTGCTGCCTCAGACACCAGAGCTCTTCCATCAATTGCTTCTCGCAATATATTTCTTTTTTTATTGTGGTTCATTTTTTCGATACTTTTTCTTCCCCTAACGATCACATTACGCGTACACGCTTCACGAATGGTCTTTTTTTTTCTCATAATAGCCACGTGATTCTGATTTACAACTTTATAGCCGCAGATGGACTTCCCTCTGGCATCGACGTTCTGACGTTTTGTGTTACCTTATTGGGTCGATTCTATTCCGGACAGTATAACAAATTTTCCAACTACCATTCGCAAGATTTTTCCGTTTTTTGCCCGAACTTTCCGTAACCAGCAGACCGATCAATTGAAAAACCCAAACTTAGTGTCGTGAATTGCTGTCGCCGTGTTTTTGTGATATAGGGTTCATTTGGAAAATACGATTTTCAACGATTGATCGTTCCGACCAAACCTGCCCATATTTATTTACACGAACGAAAGTGCAAGGCATAGCGAATGACTCATTCCTGTATAATGTGCCGGATTCGAACTCTCGTTCTCATTTTATTTCCTCGCACTGAACAGTTACGGTACGTAGCGATGGGAATAATAAAATTTATTGCTATCCTGTCGAACGATCGTAGGGGCCACCGAATTTTGTTTGTTTCGCCAAAAGTTCCGGTTACAAGTTCGCCCCGTAGTTCGTGTGTCACGAAGCATAGAAATATATTCTCATGCACATTTTTTCAACGTGATTCATTCGACATTTGGTCATTCAAGAAAGGATCAAGTCAGGATGAAAAATAAATTCGTTAGGGACCGAAAAAAATGGTCTCGTGAAAAATCAAAAAATCTTGGATACCGTGCTAAATGACTGATGCAATTTCCAAAACCAATCAGCCATCGGAAAAGCTCACAATTCAAAAATGCGAATGAAATATTCATTTTTTGTCTGATGGATCGAATAACAAATCAAATATTTCGTTTCATTCAAATATTCCACTAGGATGAACTTTTAGTTCAACCGGTAATCAACAATACTCATTGCAAACTAGATTTTGCAGTTTGCTTGTTGTCGTATATCAATCAATTTCATGGGAGGAATGCCGTGAACGATATGCGTGATCGTTTTGCATAAACGAATATGTATATGCGTAACGAATCTCGCGTATCCAACAATTCCATTTTCTGCGCTCAATTTCACGTTCTAGAAGTACATGAGTGTATGGAAAAAATATATATATATGTGGATTGATATATATTTGTGACGGTGTGTACATATAGAAGCTATCGATCGAATCGGGCTCATATTATGAATTAACAAAGCGTATAGCTTTTGTTGTTTTTATAAACGAAAACATTTCGATGCGATAACACATGCATGAGTGGGTCTAGATGAATGAGAAGTTAAACATTGCGGTTGAAAAAGAAAGACGGAAAATCGAGAAAAAAAGAGTAAAAAACAGGAGAACGAGTGGACTGATGAAAAAATAGTTTGTTTGCGACGTTTGCATAATTCCGACGGATTCATATTTATTCCTTCAAATTAGACGTCATTGCGAGGACCGGAAACGCTGCAGCGTATTAACCTTGATCGATCCTTTTTCGTCTCCGGCATGAAAACGTTGGTAATTGAGTTGGAACGAATGGAAATTCGGTTCCGTATGAAATAAAACGAAGCTTTTGTGCTGGGCGTTTGTGTCGAAATTTTTTTTTTTATATTCGTTTCTCTCAGCTGCTCCCATATCTAGCGTGTCAATCAGCCGATGACTGTTCCGTTACTCGGCCTATTACGTTTGTAAATAGCCACCCCCTTAGCCCATCGTCACGAGGGGGGGGGGGGGTCTGCAATGCCGGCCGGAGGAAATGCCTGGTGTGACTATGGTGATGCCGATGCGGTGGCTTTCAGCTAATGCTTTTTGATGCCACTGTCGAAATGATTGTTCGTGCAGGGTGCTGATAGTGGGGCATAGTCGTGGTCAGCTCTGTCGATTCGACAGACCATCCTCTACTGTCTACCTTCTGTATGTCGATGAAAGAGAAGCCGAGAGAAGCAGAGAGAGAGAGAGAGAGAGAGAGAGAAAAAAAGTCACAGAGAGACGAGGGTGTTACCGATCGATTTGTATAACCATTTGATTTGGCTTGCCGACAATTCCGATGTTATGTGCGATATATATATCTATGACACGCACGATATATCTGGCTCATCCCTTTCACAAACACCGTATCCTAATTTATTTCTATATATCTTTCAGCTGTGTGTTACGATCGTTCCCAAAAAAACATGCAACCGCATCTGAAAGTTTTCGACACTTAAGTCCAACTGCTGGTTGGAACAAGCGTAAAAAAGTGAGATTCATGCACTCTCGTTGGTGTTGAGTTATGACAGTTCGGGCTCATCTGTCAGTTGGAACGATTGTGCTTGCACTCAACCAAGAACCCCTTGCGATTCATCGAGAATACAGTTCGTCAGTCAATATGCGACGTAAGTGGTGCAGCTGGAGATGCATTCATCTACGCTCGCACTACATCTGCCTAATGGATATCAGGCATTCCATGTCGAACGTTACGTCCACGAAGAAACTAAACTCCCCAGCATCTTTTTGGGAATCTTTCAACCACGTTGCTTTGTCGCTGATCAAAAAATTGTCAGGAATACTTTTTTTCACGCGTCCAATTTTCTTTTCCTCCTCTTCATGTTTTGGTGCTACAAAAATCATAATTTTCCGATACAAAGAAGCCGAAATGAAATAAAATTTTGTTCGATTGCGTTTTTGTCTTGTTTTTTTTTTTTTTTCAATAAATCTTCGCATAGAATGACCTATACGTGTACATCGAGTCACAAGTTACGTGCACTAAGTTACAGATGGAAACTGGCTCGTCGAATACATCTAAGGAATTCATATCCATTGGCTGTCAACAGGTTTTCGCCTGGCTCGTTGGGTTCTTTGATATGACATACATTCATAGAATACCTGGATGAAAAAGTCTCCAGGAGAGAATTTTTATAAATTCTTCCATGCGACACGTGGGCGGTATGGAACGAGTGAAACAAGCTCGTGTAGCTTTTGCTTTGCCTATATAGAGTACATAACTCATCGCGGCTGAAGAGATTCGTCTCCATTAGAGACAGCTCTCGTCTGGCTTATATCCATGGCAACCCGCAGCGTTTGGATCAGTAGTACCGAGACTGATGCTGCTTTTCTCCCGGGCACACGTGCGTCCGTGCTATATTATATATTCCTTTATTACGTCCAGTGCAGACACACGCGACCTATAGTTATTGCACCTGCTCGGCCACTTTATTTACTTAAAAGTGATGAATTTTAATTATTCGCTATTTCAATTTCGCTCCTTATCAATAATTCGTCAGGCTTTTCATAATATTCCTACACTATTTGGCTCTTGATTTCCGTAAAACTGTGGAAACTTGACGTCGAGGACGCCCACCAGCTATGATTCGACACGTTTACTATAATATTTATTTTATCATGAAAATTGCATTCTTTTGCAGCGTCGTTACCGGGAGCGGATTAATTCCCAGGGCAGAATAATTCGTTGGAGTTGAATATGGCGTTTTTAAAATGTGTGAGAGAATTTTTATGAAGTTCGCTGGAAAAAAATAAGCGCAAACATACGCGGAAATGTTTCCGGGTGACAAAATATTTGGACAATTGAGCGATACAACATGAGCGAGGTCTGGAATTTTCGTGTATATAAAAAGCATCGAAATTATTCGCATAGGGACGAAACGTCTGTATAAAGGTGGCAGAAACCTGTACATTTCTGTTTCTGCCGCTCTCGAATCGGTTTAATTTCCGTCCGTTATTTCCGATACCTGTCCGTTGCCGTCAGACGCCAGTACATTTCATAATGGCGGATTAAAACGAGAAATGGCGAATGTTTGTATATATAACGTTTGGAGGGGGTGGAAACGGTGAGAAAGCTCGATGACTGCCCTGGGAGAGGGAACAGACTATAAAGCATTGGTGCATCGAGTTCGCGAAGCTTTCGTTGTACATCAGAATTTCCAGGGGCAGGGTAAGGGAAGTGAAATCCTCTGACCCTCTCGTTACAACGTTTTGCTTTTATTTTGAAAACGCGAACCGTCCGGGAAATGGCTTTTTTTTTATCAAGTTTTATTTTATCGAAATATTCTTCATCCTATTCGTGAGCATGTCCGTGCATTAAATACTCAATGGATCGGGCATCTGTGCGAGTCTATGTATCGCTATAACTCCCGATCGTTTCGTGCATGCGATCATGCACATACGAATACAGACGCACATGGTATCGTATCTTTTTCGTGTAAGCCCCAATCGCCCTTCCGTTTCTCCCATTTTTCATGTTCCTGTATTTTCTTTTCGTTAATAAAACAAACTTTTCCTATATCGTTTCCACGATTCCTTTTGTTATCCCATCAGCACCATCCCACCAGCTAATTCCCTCTCTACCTTTTGTCGTTTTTTCCCAAATATATTTCAATTCGAATCTATTTCCACTGATCCAGGTCACTTCGACGCCAAAAATATCCGCCATTGGTTCAACGAACCATTCGAGAGTGACTGAATTATTTTATTATCTATTCTCGACCATCCCTGGTGGAAATATCTTCACCGGATGTGCAGTTCGGGTTACATTATCAATATGCACGATTGTCCTCGCGACAGCAATAATCGATGGATAGACGTGGATTCATTCAAGCACTCGGAACTACATATGAACGAGAATCTATCAGTGATTCCACGCTTTTTCGTATTTCGAACAATTTATTTCTGTATCTGACCGAATTCCACGATTTTTCCAGGGGAAAAAGCTCACGATCGCCGATGAGTCTCAACAAAAATTGATCAAAATATTCTCATTCAAAATTAACCAACAGAAATACATATGACCAAGAATCTGGCAGTGATTCCACGTTTTTTTTCTGTATTTGAAATAATTTATTTGTATCTGACGGAATTCCACGAATTTCTCAGGAGAAAAAAACTCACGATCGCCAATGAGTTTTGTCTCAATGAAAATTGATGAGAAAATTCTTGTTTAAAAGTTAAATTTCGAACGTCGAATGACACGAGGTTAGGACGTAATGAAATTGTGGTTTTCTTATCATGCATATAAGTGCATGAGCTTGAGGATAAATTTAGATTGAGACGGTGTATAATGGCGGAAGCTTCAGAGGTAGAATGTGTTGGAGGACCTCAGGCGGATGTGCGCACACGAGATGAAAGAGGGGAGAGAGCGTGTGAAGGCTTTAGATCCAACAATTAGAAGCTGAAATCATGAATAGGCGACGTAGTGCCAAGAGATACGAAAGGGTTCCCAACTGTCTACATTAAGGAATTGTATGGGTGTGAAAATGAAAATAGGTAGTGTCATAGTAAATGAAGGGAGAGTGCGAATGCGACTGTATGACGGGGATTTGAATGAATCGGAGCGTATATTCAATACCAGAGAACAAAGGGCATCGACATAAATAGGGGGTGTCACGTTGAATCGTAGTCCAATCAGTCGATGCAAGCCCTCGACGATTCACGTACCTTGTAATATTCAGCCTAATATTCCACGTGTTTCAAATTGTTTAAAAGAACATTTTTTGTTCGTGTTTCGTTCACTCAGTGTCTGTAATTTTGGTTCCCTGTAAAGTCGACTACCCATTAATTGAAGAATCGGAATGAGGAACGATGCATTCATTATGAAGTGGAAGCGATTGTCTCTTGAAATCGTCTCGACAAAAATAAATAGATTGTAGATTTCCGCATCTTCATTTTTCCCCGGAAAATGCCGGATTGTTTGTTCAACAAATATGTTTCATTGCTTGAATGTATTGAGTTGGCATGCAGCTCGTCTGTGTTGCCATTTCGTCACATGTGTCAAAAGGTGTGGCGGCCTTCTTTATGGCCAAAGCTCGCTCCAAACTTTCGCCCGACAAAAAGCTTACGAGAGTTTGTGTTTAGTTTTAAAACACCGCTGAGAAGCCTGGTTGCATTTGTTGGCACCAGTGCGGCAGAGTTCTTGAGCTTCAACGGGGCTCGGAGCCAGAGAAAGACTTTGGATATGTAGTTTTAAAAAAATCACTGCAATTTTAGGAAAAGCCTCAGGCTCAAATCATCGAAATAATTGACGAACCAAGAATTGTTCATAACGTGTGAAAAATGTTTCATTTCCTTCCGTGGGCAACTTCGTTCTACGAGTGAAAAAAGTGAAACACGTGCTGAGCTTAAAACAAATGCTGAAACATCGATTAAAACATGAAATAATACAAAAGTATGTGATGCACGAACGAAAACTTATTGTAAACTCTTTGGAGCCCGTGAAGTTTTTAAATTTCCGTTCTGTTCAATACGTAAACGTTAAACGAAGAGTGGCGTTGTTCGCTGGCCGAGTTGATTGAATTAGCGATGCCACCCGATGCTGCGCTTTGACATGGAGCTCTTGGACTGCGCCATTAGTTTAATTTAGCCGATGGACGTGATCACTCACCAGTTACGGATGATAAGAGCACAAACATGCCCGCATTGTTTGGGTACACGTATGAAATACACGCATTGTGTATTTTATTCAATAGTCAAATAGTGCAAAGAAAATAGACATTAGGTAATTGTTGATAATTTATGCAGAAATAATGAAGCAAGTGCTGCTATTTTTCTTTCCGAAATTTGTAATGTCTCTCGAGCAAAAGTTAGTGGAATCAATGTCACTAGCCGATTTGACGTGGGTCTATCAGCACTTGAACTCTGCGAACTATCCCTTATTTATCATGCACCCTTGTCACGCATGAACGGGGGAGCAGTCGTTTCCAGAAACGAAAGCTCGAATAAATTCATAAATTTGTCGCTCGTTTCGCCGGTAGATCGTTCGTGTCATCTAATGCATACTGAGAGGACGTTCCAACGCCGTAGCGAACCGGAACACACCCTCCTTTTCCTTGTAATGGACGATATCTGATGCACCCCAAAAACCCCCTGTACTGTTCCGCAAACCAGTCCGACAAAGTGAAGGCACCATAACGAAGTGGCTCGACGCTCCGCCCGACGACAGGCATGAGTCATTGAATCTGATGGATCTTCATAATCCATTTGGAATCTCGTTAATTAAAAAAAATGAAGCTTGATCGATTCGATCGATTTTTTAATGGAATAGAACGAGAACGAAAGGAGGAAATTGAAAAGCAATTCGTTCATTTATAGGACAAAATACAATAATGATTATCGAGGACGTGTCGAATTGCAGAGAATTGGCTTAAACGTGGATTGCTCTATGTGTACGATCTATTCATTACTGATATTCTGAATGCTGCTCCTTTGGAATTGGAGCGTTAACGGATCCCAGTTTGATAAAGGTACGAAAAAACGACCTCAAAATCAATGGCTTTGGACTTCTGAATCGGTTCTTTTCTTTAGACTTGTTCAACTGCAGCACAAACTGGCGTGGGTTGATCTCTTTTTCGCTGGTGGAAATGCGCGATGCATCCGTATCCGTTTCGCTCGCAGTTTGGTACGAACCCTCGTTTCCAAGCCTAGCTTTCTCTTCCGACAGGCGTTTTTTCTCTGTGACCGACAAACCAATTATCCTCGCTGGCATCTCGCGTCGACAGCAGCAGCAGCAAAAGCAGTGGGATTTTCGATAAGAGAAATAAAAGACGATCCCCCAAGATTGTGGGTCTTCCGGTTTTCCAGGTCATTTCTACGATCGCTGTTTATTGAGAGTGAGCATGTAAAAGAACGGACAAGCTTTCGTAGTATTTGGAACAGTAGAATATTGTGCCAAGCATATCAAAACATAGAAATGCAGAATTACCTGGTTTCACACTGAAAAAAACACTCCAAGGGATGGAGTGACGGATAAAAAAAAATTAAAGCAAACGAATAAATAAAAATGACCAAACAGCGGTATTCTGACTGCATCATACGCGTGTGACTCTGTTGGATTCGCGAGAAATTATTCTCTGGCATGCAGTGCTGATGACATTGATGCTAATTGGCGGCTCCAGTGGAGCAAAAAAAAAAAAACCATCGGACATGGAAGATTTTTCTAATAGAGTGTGAGATAGATTGATGAGATTAAAGTGATACGTTAAATCCTCAATCACCAACATAGAAAAAACTTTATCACGACGTGGGTGTGTTCAATGTCAACGTATTTGCTCTACAGTCATTCATAGGATTTCTACTAACTTCTCAGGTCATTCATTGCAATTGATTTCATCAACAGTTGAGATTTCTGACTCGGGGAGAATGATTCATATTTTCGAGATAAAATGATAGTCACCCCGATCGACCGCGTGACTTTGATTACAAAAGCAGGAGGTTGGAGGCTTTCAACACATGTGAGAAGAAAAAAAAATGCCAGAGCTGAACTGTAAAGTCAAACGAAACCACATTTCACGAGAGCAACGTAACAGGAAATATGTGGCAAATGAGAAGGAACAGTCAAAGTAAGCTGGAAAAATATGAAAGAACGTGTTGAAGCACATAGAGTAAACGTGAACCGAGAGTTTAAAAGAGCTTCGTGAGTCGGTACGAAGAGACCAGTTTCGTTTTGCGCTTGGTACACACTTGGATACACTTAATGGTTGTACACACTTTGTTGTGGAACGCCACTAGCCACAGCGAGTTATCTCACGCTCGTTTACGCTCTTTTTTCCGTTTCTCCGAGGTTCTTTCTGCGAGTCGTGTGAGCTGATACTGCTGCGGGGTGCCTGCGTGGATTTCACGCGGCAACTTTTTAATCACCCCTGGTTTGTACAAAGCCACTGAGCCAATGGGTATACATTTTAAAAGGACACAAAACCCGCTGGAGCACAACGGCTTCTCTTTACCGGAACCAACCACCGTCTCTCTTTAGCTTAACCCTTTATTTCTTTTCAACTACACGCCATCTGGTGTCATCCTTGAGCACACTCGTTTTATCCGTTCAACCGCGACTCTTATCTTTTTCTCGGTTATTAGAATGATCCAATCGTTTACGCCAGAGGCTCTGACACACTTTGTCTCCTCCAGTCAACGGAGTAAATATCACGATATCAACAATGATATACATACGTCATCGTAATGGGAAATATCTCCAGAACTCATAGTCTTCGAGTGTGATAAAAATATTTTCATCTCTTCAGAGCTCTGAGCACAGTGACGGAAAAGACTGAACGCCTCGTTCATATCCCGCTCATCCATCCAGCCGATTGCTAAGATTTCATACTCAGGATACTCTTAATGAATTATTCGTTTCGTCAGGTTTTTCTTTTCATGTGCCAAGTCGCTCAGGATCAGCGCTCGACGATGATCCCGCCTCGAGCTAGACATCTTTGAATCTCCACCCTTGTTCTAGCATAGCCCGCGTAGAACGCGTATAGACATCTTTGGAATGAAAACTCTTAGTGGAGCGGAACCGCCAGATGAAGCTGGAAAATAGGGGCATTGGCGTGAAAGGAAAAACCATAGCAGAGTTAGCATGGGTTCAGTAATGAACCAAACGGCCTACGTTTCTCCAAACAACATCTGTGTAGATTCAATCGTTCTTGCTATGTTCCGAGTTCCAGTTGCAATGCCCATACATTAACCAGAACTTCGATCAAAGAAGTTGCATGCTCTAAGGGTGCTCTTCGAGGCAAAACGACGCTCCAGTCTTTTCATAATTGCAACTACCATCACACATTAAACCTGGATATATGACAAAGATGACGAAGGGGAGTCAGCAGTATTGGTCTGCCTCAGTGGATTTCAAGACAATAAGAGACTCCCCTTGCGTCCTCCGAGAAAATGTTCCATCCACTGTCTGTTAGAATTTGTACAACCTCTGTCTTCTCACCAATACCAATGCTTTTTGATGCGCCTTTATTCTTCCTAGTTTTTTTCATCTTATCGTTGCCTCACTCACTCTACCGCCCCCTTTTTGTTGTACTTTTAGTTCCTGGCGTTCGCTTTGCCAACTTTTCAATCCTGAGATTAGGCTATACAGTTTGTGCTGCTGTCACATAACATCGAGCCTCTACCGGGCTTGCGCCCTCCTTCCAGTTCCAACCGCTGGAGTGTCTCCTTCTTTCGCACGGAAGAGAGTTTCATAGTTTGTCAAAGAAAAAAATGGCAAGAGACCGAAAGCATCTGTGCTTTCCTGAACGAAGCCGCACCAAGAGCTTCTCATGCTAAGAGTTTTCTTTTTCTATGCAAAAGTTCTCGACCTCTCCGGCTTCCATAATTTTGATTGCGAATGAAATTCTGGTGACGATTGACTATATCGTGCATTGCGTTTTTGTGTTTCAGTACAGCGATCGATCTACAGCAGTTCTCCTGATCGTCTCTCTGGCAGGAATCAAAGTATGCAGCCCCGATGGAAAAGTAAGTGTTCTCAGTAAATTTATCGCTGTACTTTATTCTCAGGTCTGCGGTAGACCGCAGATTTCGGTTTAGCTTAAACCGCCGAGTCTTCTCTTCTTGGATAGTCTCGAGCGTCGAAAAAACGGAACCAGATGAAGAGGCAACCGAAAAAGAGACGCAGGTGGAAAAAATAAATCGCTGGGTATTCGGGCATGCGTTTTTTTTTTTTTCAAAACCTCGAAGAAGTACCTTGGCGAGCTGGGGTACAAAGAAACTCGGTCAAGCTGTACACGAGCGTCGAAATTGTGCGGTGGTCTGAGCGCTCCAGAAGCAAAAGCTCTTTACACCAGAGCACTGTGTTCTCACATACCCCCAACTCGTTTTTCATTTATATGCTTTACAATTTTTCAGCTAGCCTTTACGAGCTTTCACCTTCCTTTTCCCTACATCTATTTTTGAGTACAAAATCTCCCGTTGCCTCCAAATAGTGGCCATTCTAGTTTCAGTCATTGTTTTATAACTCAGAGTGGGCTACAGCCCGGGCCGAAGGTCCTAATGGCTCCTAAAGATCTTTCTACCTCTTCCCCATTGTAGCAGCTCAAAAAATGCACAAAAGACATTCGTGATACTTTTTACAGTTCCGCAAAGCGTAACTTCAAGGGTGAATTTTCAATTCGCTCGCTCGGTCTCCCTGGGCGTGCGTGGAGTTTGGCGATGATTGGTGGTGCGCTCAAAAGAGACTAATACGACTCGTGTCGCTGCTAGAACATAAAATATATCGGTACAGGGGTCCTGATTGATAACGTTAGATACTTTCTATAGCCCTTTGTCCTTTTCCGCAATCCACACGATTTCTATACAAGATTTACAACCAGGAGGAATACATTTAGCTTTTTTTTTTCGTCACTCGATGTAAACAGAGTTCTCGTGGTAATTCCTTCAGGTACTTTTGCAGGGAATCGTCCTTTGCTCAATAGCATACTGCTGTTGCCTACTCCATGAATATTCAATCCAAATAAAATCGACTGCTGACTGATTTGCTATCACTATCGGGACATGCGTTTCGTACAAGGGCAAAGTCAACAAGTCTTGAAACTCATAATGTCACGACTAAATTCAGTCCATAATTGCCAGAACTGGAGGTGAACTACAACTGGAATGATTAGTTATTACGAGACATGTCTAGTTCTCTCAATGTCGTTTCTGGATGATGTACATGCTGTTGCTCCGTGCGAGATTTATGATCTCCCCTTCACCCAGTTAGAGTAGGGATTGCGACGACGACGACAACGAATCCCCTGCATCCATGTTTGTAACCACTTGAAGCCGGATCCATGCGAAAGACAGTGAGAGAAATCCACTATAAGTGATTACGGTGTTTCGTAAGTCAGGGGCTCGAAACACCCGTCACTCACCCTAACTTCTAAATCATTCCTCTACGGTCCGCACCCTTTGTAATGTTTTCTTCTTCGTCTCTCATGCAATCTCTTTCTGTTTCGTTGGAGAGCTCTCGTTAGACATTCTGTCAAATGCGTTGCCAGAGTATTCCAGAAAAAAATCAACCGTTTGCGGACGTACATTTCGTCCATTTATTCCGAAGGTTGGAATATGCAATAAATAATCGAATGGAGACGAAGAGGGCATAAATATTATGTCAGAAGTGGAGAAAAAAAATGTCGCACGCGGAAGTAAGACAAAATCGAGGATCACCAGCTCCGGAGGCTGCTGGCCTCCTCTCTCTTCACTTTTGTTGACTCTGCCATCAAGTTTTTTAGTGCAGTTGCGAGATTTATTAAGTTTCCGGTTTGTATACTCCTGCAACGCAAGTTTTATTGCCATTGCTGACGAGAGAAAAACGCGTTAAAAAACTTGAGCAAACTCGCAGAAAAGTTAAGTATCACAAGAGCAACAGTGTGCGCGACGTCAGTTGCATTTTCTCTCGTCAAATGATCGGTTCGTAAATTTCTCCGCCTCTCTTCCTTTCCTTTATGCTCTTCAGCCTCGTCGTCTCTTTCCTCAAAGACGGATCCTCCGTGAGCGAACTTTCATAATTTATCTAAACGTCAGACCTGTGTCTTTATTCATTCTCTATTTTTACTCAACCAATCATCCAGAATCTATGAAAAAAGCTCCGTTTTCCAATCTCCCGAGTTTCCTTACTTTTCTATTGAAGGAACGACATCCGGTTACAGGGTTTCCATACAGACAGTTGAACCAGTTGACCCTCCAAGCTGTCATTTCGTATAGAATCAATTTAGTGGCAAACCGCGCAACATTTATGTAACTCGTTGCAAGAGCAAGTTACAAAGTCTTTCCGAAAAACGCAGCAACATGTTTTACTTCCAACCTTTCATTTCAAAACCCGCCGAGTGATTTTGCCTTTTAACGTTGCACGCGTAAGCATATGCAAACGATGGAGAACGAAAATAAAAAAGAAGAGCGTTTGGACTACTTTGGTGTTCGCGGTCATCTCGTTGGAGCTTACGACCTGCTGCCCAATTTGACTCTGACAAGGGAGCCACGATGTAACGACCGCTTGCATTCCTGTTCCGGGTTCTTGCTTTTTTCACTGTTGTTTTGTTTTCAGTCATTCTCGCATACCCTAATTAAGCAACCGTGTGGAGGTTCTTAGCCCCGAGAACTCACACTGTCACTCGATATCCTTGTAACTTCATCAATAATTTCGAGATCGGGTAAAAATTGAATTTCGAGCGTTTATCCTGGTCAAACGTTTGTACGGTCATAATCAAACGTTTCCTGATGTTGAAATAACGTCGTGAAGAGCATCGAGAGGCTGAGAGACGGAAGATTCTGCAGGGACAACAGAATGCGTTACGATTGCGAAAGTTACTCGTAGCTGTGTTTTCAGTTTTACAAAACAGCAACTCTTGCCGAATTTCCTAGTGAGACTCCCTCACGCTCCGACTATAGAATCTTATAGACTGCTTTTTATTTTGTGTGTTTTTTTTTCTTTGGGTCTTTCTTCTGTTGCCGATTTTCCCGTGGGCCAAAACTTTCAGAATTGTTCCGAGGATTATAGCGCAGAGCTCTCCCACTTGAGACCTCAGGTTCAGCCGCAGGCTACACGGGCCAAAGAACTCTCGGCCTATAGATGGACATCTGGGTTGGGATGCGTCCTCTTACTCCTCCTCGGGCTTCTTTTTTACTTCCCTCAACATTTTTGCGACGACGACGATGTAGACGACCAGGAAGACGACGGGAAGCGAGATCCACCACTCACGTAATGGCTGCAAGTTTTGAGCAATGTCCAACTCACGACGATCTCCCGAGCCACCGGATTTCAACCGTCCCGATTCCATCCGACGACTAGACTTTCCCTCTTTCATGGTCGAGCTTTGTAGATGTCCAGCTACGGCTACATAAATGTCTACGCTATCCCGGGGTTATGACTACTTCCTTGGAAATAGCCAACTTTTTAAAAGATTGTCAATTTTAATATTAAAATCAGCGGAGACTGGATCGAGCGAATCCAGACGAGCCAGTGCTTTCGTCTTTCTCTCCAACTCTGATAAAATCTGGTGCATACGCGACCGAGCAACAATTTTGATGGCTACAACCTTAGACGAAATTGTAAGGCACAGCAGTAATTTTTTATTGCATTGTCTAAATTAAGCAGATTCGAGACAGAGCCATTGAGTCACTGCAGCTTTTTAGGGAAACGTTTGGTCGACGAGAGATACATCGAATCCTTCCGCTCCGACCTGAAATTGCGATGGACGTCTGACTCGAAAATGCTCTTCCAATTTAACAAAATCAGTAGAATAACTCGACATTGCAAATCAGTGTCCATTTTTTAGGAACACTCTGCTGGCGAGTATCATATCCACAACGACTTTTTACTATTCCAAGTCAGAGGGTGTTGGTCTCGAAGACCTGCTAAAAGCTCGAGCCAGGTGTTTAAGTTCCCAAGAGGTCAGCCATGGAAGGAAGCCAACTGAATGTTGAAAGCGAGGCAGCTGCGCTCGGTGGCTCGGGGCTATGTCGCATTGTTACAAATAGGATTATTATCATAGTAGTAGTCACGGAATAGAAGCGCATGTAAGAGAGCGAGAGATCACGACGCGGAGACAAACAGAGCAGGAAGAGACAACGGCCTCGTTCCATCAGTCTTCTTGGTGGAGGCTCGTCGATAAGTACACGCTGATCGATGTGCAACATGAATCTTTTTTTTTCCATTTGCCATGTCACCATCGGAGCAGATTTTACTGCAAAAAAAAATTGATGCTAGGACAGAGAGTCAAAGGTCCATAAAACATGAATATGGTCTTTAAAAACCAACAAATCACGTTCGTGCAACGTGGACGAGAAGCAAGTGCGATTCAGCACAACAAAAAATTTATTACCGATGTGTAGGGGGCGTGGAATAAAAAAAAAAAAAAAAAAAAAAAAAAAAAAAAAAAAAAAAAAAAAAAAAAAAAAAAAACTGTTCAAAGTATCCGTGAATGAAGTGCAAGCGTGAAACGAAAGGTAAAATGCTGACTCGTAGAGACTGGTGAAAGCAACACGAATAAGCCGTTTCTGAAGAGAGCTAGAGTTTGCAAGAGAAAAAGAGGGAGATACAAAAAATTGCATAGCGTAAAAAAGAAGAGAACGCGATTGCAGATTTTCTGCTCTGTGGCACGAGCCAGTGCACCGACGAGTGCTTACTTTTTACGCAGGGTACAATTTTTTTCCTACAATCTCCTCTCGCTTCCCTCCCTCTCTTCAGCCCCACTCCACGTGACTCGTGGATGCATCAAGGTTACGAGGTCGTGAATGTTTTCAAACTCGCCCTTAATGAGTGCTTCTTTCTTTTCCTCTCGAGAGAAGAAGCGACCGGAAGTAAGTTTGCCTCTATATCCAGTAGATCACCGCTTGGCAAGGAAAGAGGAGTTCAAAGTTCAGACCAGTGCACAATTATTCGAGCAGGCTAACGGTGGTTCACACTCATTCACGAAACTGTTATTAATTGTGATTGTATTGACTCCATAAAACTTGCTCTGTGCAGTTGAAATATTTTAATAATGCATCACGCTGCAGTGTTTTATACACATTCATTTACAGCCACATAAAATGGGTCTGTAAACTTCAAAGTGAGTTAACGATTGTTCGCTAAGTGTCAATTATAAGAAGTACCACGGAGATTTTTTTTTCCAAGTGCACAGCACAGAAGAGGAACATTTTTTATCACGTTCCACACGACTCACTCGGCGCTCGGCTAAACTCCAGCCGGAGGTTTAACTCGAGTCTGTATTTCTGTGGCTATGTCCTTATCCAATTCCTGTCAATCGAGAGTTTCCACAATATGGGCAGCTTGTGGGTAAAATAATGATTGCGTTTATGGATAAATATTTGCGTTAATGATAATAGGTCTGATGACTTTATCCTCCTCTGCAATCCCTGCCCATTTCCTATGGGATTTACTCCACTGAAACTAAATTCGAGGGCATAATCAGGCGCCTGTAACTTAATGGGGTGGCTGTACATAGGTGTCGTGCTCGCGTGTGAACGACCGAGCTTGAGGGTTGAAGGTGAAGGCCGGCATTAACGTATTCGCTATATGCAAACCGAGCCTGGCTGTATGTATATCCGTAAGAGATAGAGAGACATATACGAGGACCGGACGCACTTTAATCCTCGCTCCGGATTAGCAAGAGGGGTTTAAAGTGTCCGGAATTCTACCGAAATATGTTTACTCAATGGTCTGGTATATGTACCGACGTCAACGAATGCTGCCGCTCATTTCGTTTGTCCGATGGATTACACGATTAACCAGTTGTAGATTCGCGGGCACGTAAAGCCCAGCCGATATACACGTGAGTATAATTCCGCCGACTTTTCGTATACGTCGGAATCTATTTTAGGCCCTTGATCTTATTTTGCTAAGATATTTACCTGCGGTGAATGATTTTTCTATTAAATCTGTTAGTACACCGAGCATTGACGTGGAATTCTTCACATCGTCGTCTTTGATCGCGTTTGCCTCCGCGAAGCAGATTTTTTAATGAAGCTGCGTTTGCGTGTGAGGGGCAAAGAATTTTTCACTCTCACTCACATCCTCCATGGCATACTCTACTGTACACGATGCTTACGGTTCTAAACCGTAGACTAGGTAACGGCTAGACAATGCCGGACATTGGGCTACGATCTAGCCGGTGTTACGCAAGACCGGTTACTCAACACCGGAAGCTCGACGGGGAACCATTACAATGCTGCAGCATTTTCTCGCCCCTTGTGCCAAGCCCGCACCAACACACCGCCCGGAATTCGAAACTTCTCTCTTGCCGGTTTTCCCGCACCAGCTCCCATTCAACCCCTTGTGTATACTCGCCATTGCCTGCTCAGCAAGAGGGCGCGACGTATACAAATGTGAGGGAGAAACGCATTTGTCATTCGGCATTCAGTGGGCCCGTCTGCAAACGTGTGTTTAAGATTTGGTATTATGTTGATACGAGTCGAGAACGCGTTACATTTGTCTCTTTTGTAACTACGGAACCGAGACGAAAGGAAATGGCCGACACGCCTGACCGTCGCTCGCTACAGTGAGTTATTCGAATATCCGTATCATGCTGTCAAGATACGCTGGATCGGTCAATCCGAATTCGTACTTTTCGAAAGGGGATTTATTTGCTATTGGGGGATAAACGTGAAAGCCTTTGCGATTCATTGCGGAGTCACTTCATCTCCAATTATTATTTCAAACATTTTTATGGCACGTCGATTTTACTTCGCGTCTGACAGCACGTCTCTTCGGACAGAGCAAAGTAAAATTTGTAGGTTGAAAATTTAATAAAACCGATGAGCATCTCGATGAGAACGACGTCTCTTGGATATTGTTTGGAAAAAGTGATATGGTTGCGGTAAGTTTGTTACGAGAGACAGGAGTTGGAGCTTCTTCGAGAACAGATGAGATAGGATCCCTCGTTAAACTCTATTCTCATATATATTCGCGTTCGTGTATAAGTTCTTCCGCTTGAAGCGTGGGTGACACCTTTTGAGGCAATATCCGGCCAAGCGAGGATATCATACGAGGCACAGCATCGTGCCCGGAAACGAGGACAAGACGGTGGAGTGAGGCAAAAGTGCTTATTCACGAGGCGCAAGGACTCTAGGGGGTAAAAGGCAATATGCGCCAAGTACCCGGTCTCTCATCTTGCTGGGCCAGATGACGAGGAAAACCTCGTTTACTTCGTGCAGCCTTATTTTATTTTTTTTTTTATTGTTTTTTATTTCACTCTCCTATTTCACAGAAACGAATTTTCCTTCCGATCAAAGCTCATCTACTCGGTTCGTCCTTGTGTCTATTATGTTTCTGGATAAATGTCAATCACAAGTCTCAGCAATCAAGTTGTCGGCAGCGCCAGCGATATTTAGTTTCATGTGCAGACCTCGAAGTTGCTGCTTCTTTTGCCAAAACTACAGAACGATTAAACATCCCAAGATCACTCAGAAGCTCTCCCTGTTTAAGTGGTCTAAGTTCAATTGGGAATACTAGACTATCGTGTAGGAGAGCTACACGCTGTACGTACATTCATCTTCGAGTGCTTCAGGTACAAATATACTTTTGAAGACGGCTTGGCCCTCTCGTGGAAATGGGTGGTGTACACGGTTGGTCGTCGAAGAGTGAAGTATATGGGTTGTACATAGTGAATGCCAACTGGTAGATGGGAGTTTAGAACCCCTGGCATCATCCTTCACTTGGCGATACCACTCTCGGTACAACCCCTTTTCTATTCGTTCCTTCCCTCATCTCCATCACCCTCTAATGCACGCTGGAGTCGTTTCTCCTTCCGATCTAATGCGTGTTTTTACCGCGTGGCTTGTTTCTCCACGGCGAAGGCAAAAAGCACGGGAAAAAATGTCTTCGCGATGCATTTGGGCGTAAACAAAAGAATAATAAATATTCTTCATTGCTTTAACGTCAAATGTCCTCGTTTCATTTTACGTAACCATTCGTGATACCACGCTTCATAAATCAAATGCTTATCCGCGACGTCAACTGCGTTGTGTATTCGAGTTTACGACTCAAAAAAACAGTCATCCAACAGCGTAACAACTTTTCTCCCATTCCAGATATTTACGTCCTTTTTCCATCGGAACGAATGCTGCAATCTGATAACCAGCCGTTGACGTGGCAGCGCCGATCGAGCAATGAAAAGTTGTGAGACCGACACAATTGTCTTTCTACGATCGGTCGAGAAATTCCTCTCTCTCTCTCTCTCTCTGGTGTTCCATTCTCGCAACAGAATAATATTCTGAAAAACAGGAGCATTAGGTGGAGGAGGTTGTGAATCGACTGACTCTAAAGATCCTTATCACAGTCGTTACTACCGCTGAATCGAATCAATGCTATATCGATATGGAACTGTCAGAAACGTTCCTTTTTCTACAATTTTTTATGAACGCTCGGCTGCTCCGGATCTTCTTGGATGCTGTGGCACATGTTCTTCGTAAGTTCGAATAGAGGAGACGCACTGTAGAAAATAGGTGATCATCTTCGTTCTACTGGCTTGATCCGCCTCGTTTACGAAGCGTGTAGAAATGTGGGCACTCTGTGAGAACATTCTCCTTTCAATCTTTTTCTCTCTCCCTCTGCTTTCCTCTCTGTGTCTTTGACTTCTATCCCACAGCTCTGCAAAGCCATACCGCTGGTGCATTTGAGGGGATACCAAGTCATCCATAGGTCCGTTTTCTAGGATTGCTCAATGTCAGAAGGAGAAAAGTACAAGAAACATGGAACGAGAAAGAGGAAAAGGAGGAAAAAAATAGTGGATGTAGAATTTGCGCTAGCACGGAAGGAATAAGAGGACAACGAGAGTATGTTAGAAATGAGCGTAGGCGGAGATCTAGAAATTGCGAGACGTGGAAACGGGCAAGAGGGTAAAAGCTTGCAGAGGCAATATGGGCAGGGAGAAGGTAAGAGTGAGGAGAGGACGACGAGTACTCAAATGGGCGGCAAACCGAGTCGAGGAATCGGGAAGCCTGAGGCTGAGAACTCACTTATGGCCTTTCCGCGTTCCCCATTGGGACTCGTATCTTTGTCAATAGTCGTCCCCAGCGATATTTCATCGGGTTTTATGGTGTCTAAACTCCGTTGAAAAGAGTTTCGCCGGCTTAGTGCGGAAAGATCCGTTCTCGTTTCTACTTAAATCATTCTCAGCGCCGGATATTTTCATGGGCATTGATAAAGGGCCATGCTCCCATACAGCTTGGAGATACGAACCAAATTTCAATCCATACGATCCCCGTCTAACACCATGTGCTTATCGGAACAAAGAGTTATTGGAAACAATCAAATGCAGATCCTTCAACTGAACCTTACATCCAATGGCTCGAATATGAACTCGATATAAAAGAATGAAACTCAGAAGTGATGGTCGACTGCGAAATGGCCCTCCTTCCTCCATTTTGATGAGGGCTTAATCGCAACTCCATAATCCTGAGAACATGATCCCTTTCCTAATACATCGAAGGTTCCTACTTTCGCTATGATCCACCCCAATGTGGCATCAACTTGCATTTATTGTGCTGAGGGTCCAAATCATTCAGCTGAGCTTATGAAACCCAGAGATCTTACTTGGACAAAACGATGTTTTATTTCGTGAAGCTGTTCGATCATTCAGCGAGAGTACTCAATGATGGCTTGAAACTTTTCCTCAACAAATATTGATGATCCATTCTCCGGCATGTCGTCAATTTGTCGCCTTCAACTGTACAGTTTTTTTTTTTTTTACACATTATCGAGTCAAAGGTTCTAACCTGAAGGTTGTATTCGTTCTCGAGGTCGACCTTTTGACAATGAAGTTTCGAAAACTCGAAGGGATGATCGTGAAAAACGATTCCCATTTCCACGAAATTCAAAATTGGAAATCAGGAGCAGGAATGTGAGAATTCATCAGATTCAATTTAATTAAGACGGAGTAGCGTTTCTTGGAAATCACCGACGTGAATGCAGTGCTACTCATTCGAATTTTCCAGTACCGCGAGCATAAACGCACACATTCTCGAGAACGCATTGGTTCACTGAGTTAGATTACAATTTCGATTTCTAGAGGTTCTTATGCTAGTGAAGCTTTTCCCTTGAAGCTTTCTTGCATCTTTTCCCTTTTTGATTTTCTACCTGACAAAATTCTTGTTTTTGTGTGAGCCATTCTCCCACGTGCTGGTACACTTCGATGCTCTTGTAAATTTGGGTATTCAGTGATCTTCACGAGTTGTATAGAAATACTTGATGCGTGTGACTGCAAAGTATGCCTTTGCGTGACAAATTACATTCACATAAAAATTTATGTGCGAGACGTTCCATGGCGAATCTGCAATTCCATGACCATTATTGAAATCGCTAAAAATTCTTCACGTCTGGTAAAAAAAAAAAAAAAAAAAAAAAATCCCTCACGTCAATTCTTCGATTTTTGAGTCTCGTCGTTGGAGAAACTTTTTTTCTTCAATCCCGATTTTGGAGAGGTTCAAAGTAGGAGAATGAACCGTGGAACTTTCGCTAATCAATATTTTTCTACGAGTTACTAATTACTGACAAACTCATAAAGGTACCAAGCAGAAACAAATTTTCTGTCGAAATAAAGAAATAAAAGAACTTCCGGATTTGAGACTCAGTGAATTGTGATGGAATTCCCCACATACAGACCACACGTGGTAGTATATTTTTCAGCTAACACAGGTTTTCTGTGCCCTTAAGCAGAGAAGTACGAGCTCTTGATTCTCATAAAACTTCAAAAGATATTTGAACCTCACCCTCACTGAACTAACTCGGTATATTTGAAGATAGACTACTGCGAGCCAAATACCCAGAATTCCCAGTGAGAACATCCGAGCACGTTTTTTTTTTTTAATTTCAAGGAATTTGTGGAAAAAAAATCTCACATTACTTTTTGTTTATTAATTCAGTCGAGGTTTTTCTTTAGTATCTCCATTTTCTAAACCTTCCGGTAAATTCGTTAATAATCCCACTCGAGCAGACTATCCGGGACACAAGATTCCACTCGTCAAATTCGCACATGAACTTCCGAGTAAAAAGGCGTAACTCCCATTATTTAACATGTAAAGTGATGTTCGAGACAAAGGGTTTGTGAGGAAAGAGTGTGATGGACACGCAAAGTACGATGATAGCATGTTGTGTTTCCGCTGAAAAAGCTCGCGTTCTACAACAACCATGAATCGATTTATTCAAAGGTCGCTGCTGGAAACAATCCCGTTGACAAGAGCCCGTGGCAGGTACACTAAATTTAGTATGGGGCTTTTCTCGTCAAAAAATTCATCCATTAGATTCTGTACTAATCCAGGAATAAATATGCAAACTGATCGCGAAAAAAAATCTGCGATAAGGAAAAAGGAAGAAGTTATTGTTTCTGGTCCCCCGGCAAACTTTTCATTCCGCAGTTTCCGACTAAATCAGCACACGATGGCATAATTTTATTTACAGCATTTTCCCCTGCTTCTCCGTTGGAAAATCGAAGACGTGTTTAGTATTTCAGGATCCAGTTTCGACATCGACGTTGATTTTCGTCGTCACGTGATATCTTTGCAATTGTATGGCATGCCAAGATCCACGAGGTGAATCGTTGACGCTTACATGGAACGGAGTATGTATACGACTGCCTCGTATAGTCGCGATACGGATTGATGCCGTGTATGCTCGACGCTCAGGGATGTCATCACGACACCTCCTTTGCGTTTCAATCACATGCTCCTGCGTATCTCATCTCTGCTGACGAACTGTATCCAGCAAGCATGTTCTCATATGAGAGACACAGGGTGAGCCCTGCACATTTGCTGTGGGTAGTTGTGACTCGGACTGTATCTGGGTATTTTGAGAAGCAGGAGAGTCGCGTTGCATGCAATATAAATTCAAATGCCTCATCGGAGAGCTGCCTGCTGGACCAGAGAATCTACCGCGCGATCTATACGCCGGATCAGCATCTAATTTGTGAGATAAATTTCCCTGCCAACCCCATTCGATCACCTCGCTGCTTTGAAAATTCAACTCCTAATTCCCCTGCAAACTTTCGTACTTTGAAAATTATTCTTCGACAGGATGCATGACTGTTTAATCCTAATGATGGTCGCGATTCATTATGAGAGTCCGGACAATTACCGCAAGCAGAAAAAATCACATGGATCCAAAATTGTGTTTACACTTTCCTCTCCGGTCCATACCCTTGAGCTCCAGTTATGCAAAGTGCGTTTTATTCGGGCATAAAGTTGTTTCAACACCACCAAACATTTTTTCGATACGAATGGCTCATTTTACCCTCGATTACTTCATTAATTGAGGGTCTCTGTACACACGAGTCCGTATAACCAGAAGCGACGCGATTTTATTAATGCTTTTCGGCTCGCAAACGAACTCGTGGAAATTGGATGTGCGGGGAGGTAGCGAGCCCTTCGGAATTAATTTGTATTTTACGTTGGGCGTCTGAACAATGGCGCCCACGGGATTCCCAAAGCGCCAGGGGTGAGCAGGTAGCCAATCCGGGCGAAGGATAACGATACGATCGTTTTTACGTATATACCACGCGTCGAAGAGACTTGGGTCCAGTACTCGGACTCGGAACATCGATGGATACGTCGTACTCGATCAGTATATCTGTCCACCCAAAGAGACGCACGTGAGATTGAGCTTTTTGGGAGTCCGAATGTCTCTTCTCTATGTGGTCCTGGAACTGCTGCATTCGAACGTTCACGTTGCGTTTTATTGATACGTGACAGTCGTATACTTCATGCTCTATAAAGGGTACGATCACATATATCTTGATCTCCTTGCTGGGCCCTCCGGAATCCTTGCAAATTTTAACCTTCCGACACAATGGACTGCCTCGAATAATTAAAAAAAACTACTGACCGAAATCATGAGATTAGCATTTCCGGAATATGAATTTTTTCTTTTATCGAATCAGGAAACGAATTTTCATGCAGCCAATTTTTGTTGTCCCTAAAATCAATGAATCATTTGTTTGAGCCTCTGGCGATTGTCTGAAATAAACATTTGTTAATATAGGTGATAAATGAAAAATTTGATAAAACGTAACCTTTCTTGATATAAAATGAATTTAATGATCATGAAGATCTACCGAGTTAAGGGAAATGAAAGAGATCGAACAAATCAGCATCTTCAAGGCTATGAATCTTGATCACGATGACAAAGATATTTTTTGACCATTAACAAATTTGGTAACAGCAAAGTAACAACCAAATATATTTCTTAATTATAAATAAACTGTTTTCTCAGTGTAGTTTGCATTCCTACTTGACTCGACTAAATCACTATGCAGATAAAAAAAAAATCATAAAATATGAATTCTTCAATTGAAATACAAAAGTTCAGCTTTTGCTAGTTATGAACACATTATATCGGAGACGGTATTATCGGGACATTATTCCAGCCAATCGCGGTGGCTTTGCAACACGAAATACATTCTGTCGGAGGAAATTTTTATGTCGTCGTAATGCTGCGACTACTAGGGAGGTGCACGTATACGTTATACAGGCAATGCTAATGCGACGACGTAAAGACAATTCAAGCGGAGGGAAAACTGGAGATGTACGAAAGGTACCCTTGTTCTCCATTTTTCTCTTCGTTCTCCCTGTTTCTCTCGCTCTCCCGGGGAAAATCGAGAGCCAGATACGCACGTACGTGCGCGGGGAATGTTGTGTTATTTACGATTCGTACGGGCGAAACAGTGATCGTAAAAACGAACGGGAGAGAGTGAGCTTGACGCACTGCTGCTGTTATTGCCAGGCCGAGAAGTCTCGCTTTCTGCCGCTATGCTGCCGGATTATCGTAACCGTGAGATGGTTTATGTTCTTTCGAATATAACTATATTTCCAAAGTATATGTGAAATCATTGTTTAGAGTCGAGAATCAAGAAAAAGCAAACCTGAGAAGTTCGATGAAGAAATTCTCATGACGTAGGAATAATGAAGGGCCGTCATTAACGCGCGTAATGACTGTAAACAAATTTCATCTTATCGTCATAATCGATGCAATCCGATGACGCGATAAACCGAGAATCGATGCTGACGGATTAAATATTTCTAATTTACCATCGTCATGAGCATTTTTATTTCAAACTCTCTCATAATTCTGAATGTTACGTTCGGCAAAAAGTACGAAATGCAATTTTTGAGACGTCTCAGTTAGACTGGAATCAGGAATTTTTATCAAACTTCAACGTGGACTCGTCCATTTTTTATTTCTGGTCTCGGCTGCATGAGCTACGAGAGTAGGAATATGGTGAAATCCTTGATTAAAAAAATGAAATAATATATACAGAATATTCATAATGATTAGTTGGTTGAGTTGGCGCGAATAAACCCATGCATGCGCGGTGGCTTTCGATGCGAGAGAGGAGCAATTAATAGTAATTGCGGAAAATTATTGTGATTGTGATTTATACACCGAACGACCAAATTACCCTTCAATTACCTCCAGCGCAATTTTGCACTCTCCCCACATATCCCCGTTCTCTGTTCTCGTCTTTCTTTCCCTCTCTTTCACCGCGTTCGTGGTCCGCCTCTCCGCACGACGATTTAATGCCCGATCGTGATTCGACCGCAATATACGAGGGCAAGAGACCGATTTACGGTGACAATGAACAATGTTCGTGCAAACGGATCATGAGAGCCAGACGAAAGAAGAGAACCCTCGATTGTGAAGCACAAAGTACACCTACCTTTTGCTCATACCCATACATGGTGTAAATATACACATGTAAGTATATTATACGGATACGATCTATACGGACATATTGAAAAATTATAGAGGAATTATCGTAAAGCATACTCTAAAAAAGTAAAAAAGAACGCCAAGTTTAAAAGATCTCAGCCTCAGTAGAAAAATGACGACACAATTTGCTTTATATTGCTTTGAAAAATAAAAATTCCCTTCTGAAAAAGAAAAGAAATCTGTAAAAAAATGATTGTAAATATTTGAACTGATAACTCAATTTT